>SDVV010020817.1:0-13249 GCA_016164225.1 Gammarus roeselii | reverse complement strand
GGAAGCGTTCTCTTGCCACCATACTGGTCACTACCTAGGGAAGGACGGAAGCGTTCTCTTGCCACAACACTGGTCACTACCTAGGGGAGGACGGAAGCGTTCTGTTGTTACAACACTGGTCACTACCTAGGGAAGGACGGAAGCGTTTTCTTGTCACAACACTGGTCATTGCCTAGGGGAGGACGGAAGCGTTCTCTTGCCACAACACTGGTCACTACCTAGGGGAGTACGAAAACGTTCTTTTGCCACAATACTGGTCCCTGTCTAGGGGTGGACGGAAGCGTTCTGTTGCCACAACACTGGTCACTGCCTAAGGGTGGACGGAAGCGTTCTCTTGCCACAACGCTGGTCACTACCTAGCGGAGGACGGAAGAGTTCTCTTGTCACAACACTGGTCACTGTCTAGGGGAGGACGGGAGCGTTCTCTTGCCACATCATTGGTCACTAACTAGAGGAGGACGGAAGCGTTCTTTTGCCACAACACTGGTCACGCAAAGCCTGAGACGAGAGGACCGCAGCTGATGAAGACTCTGACGATGCTTCAATAACTTTCTAAGTAGTCACATGAGAACGGTGGAAGCGTCTATTGCCATGCATGGATGAGATGGCCGCAATAGATGAGGTCTCTGGCAATGTTTTAGAAACTCTCTTAGCGGTCACAGAGGAGGGTGGAAGCGTCCCAAGCATGTGATGATGTGTTTGACAATGCTTTAGGAATTCTCTTCTCGGTCAGCAGCCGAAATGGAGAAAGTTTGAATGCTAATTTCCGGTAATTACCTGTAGATTTGTGCACCGAATTGGAACTTCCACAGAATTTTGGGCTCACGCCTCATTTTGAAGCGTTGGCCAAGCAGTAATGAGGAAGCGATTCCATGGAGTTGTTTGATTACCTTCATAGTTTGTTATTGATATGCGAACGCATCAAATTCTGACAATGGGAGACATTCATTATTTTTTTAGATTTACTCACCATGTACGTATGTCACAAACTGTCTTGGTGGGTACCGAATAGGTTACTACACAGATGAATATCGCCAACGAACTCCACTGTAGCTAGCCCAAAAATGACCTAGGCCAGGACTCTTAACTTTGATACGCCACTGCATGGAAGACTTAACAACTTCATGTAAGGTGCCACAAGTAAGCTATGTGAGCAAAAATAACCTAGGCCAGGACTCTTAACAATGATACACCACTGCATGGAAGACTTAACTTCGTATAAGGTGCCACTAGTAACCTATGTAAGCGGAAATAATCTAGGCTAGGACTCTTAACAATGATACACCACAGCATGGAAGACTTGACAATTTCATAAAATGTGGGCCACAAGCAACCTATGTAAGCGTGGATGGGGCGGCTGCTGTGACTCACGCACGAAACGTCTGTGACTCTGAGCGGGCTCTACTTACGCAAGCTAAAGAGCAAACAAGCAATGCAAAACAAGGGATTAATAGCCTAGGTTATTATGAGTAAACAGGGACTCATGATTTACATGATACAGAAACCGGCGCTGTCAGGAATCCTAGAACTACAGTGAGGAACTGGTGAGGCAGGAGGACCTGCCCCGGCCTGTATATAAGCTGCGGTCACCACAGACAGCATCAGTCGAGTCTTGATTCCTCCCCAAGTTCTTTTACTTCTAGAAGATAAATTTCACCACTCAAATGGTAAGTTAATATCTGATTCACATTCCATAAAGAAGGGGGGGGGGGAAGGGCGATGTTTCGATTGAACTTTGACGAGAGCTCGTAAAGCTCGCATGCTAAAAAAAAATGAATTTAATATCTTAATTGCCTAAAATTTGTTATTTTTCACGGACTGCTGATATTTATTACGCACGTGCCGAGGTCACTTCATTCTCGAACTACGATAATTGTTTACATTTTATATTCTCGTACGCTTCATCTTCCCTCCCTTATTTCGACGCATGATTTCACGAAGCCTCCTTCTGGTAGTATTCTGTCTTATAGTATTGTTGTTTATTTTCAAAATGATTTTCCGATTGACTGAGTTTTATTTTCTACAGTTGATTAATCAACTGCCCAACGCATTTTTGAATTCTGCGATTCTCTGTTCGTCGAGAAATTACGAAAGCATAAAATGAAGATTATTTTCATTCAACATATTTCCATGACAATAGTGCACTCGCGAGATGTTTTCACTTGGTGACGTTTCATCGGTCACCGAATGCATGTTTTTCCACTATCATCCTTTTTGCCGTGTACTGGATAGTTGTTTCCTACGAATTTTGATGTATATGGATTTATTTGAAGAAAATAAATAAAATAAATTAAACTGATAGATGTAGAGAGTCGCTATAGACTACTATTCTGTTACTTCATGTTGGTCACACTTTGCGTCATATGACATGAGCAGCACACCATAGATGTTGAGCAGACTTTTTTCGCGTAGGAAGCCACCATGCAGGTACCAGTGCACGTATGCGTCTCTAAGCTTCTCTCCGGGACTTCCATGACGTTACACGAAGGTGCTTCTTTAATAAGTTTTGAAGCATATATCGGGAAAACGAACACTTTTACGAATTAACACACGCCAAGCCCCATATGCCAGGCTTCCTACGGCCTTATATACACATCGTCAGTTGTACGATATCACTCGTACCTGCATGAATTCACCAAGCTGCCTCTCGTCTAAGCCTTGATCTTTATTGTCTACTCCCTCAGGCCATCATGCGTAGCCACTTCGTGTTCATGGTGCTGGCTGTCGCCTGCACCTCTGCAGCCAGTTTCAAGTGAGTGTTTACACGGGGTTTGAAATGCTTTCGAGTCTTGAAATGCGTTTATATGATCTTGCAAGTGTGTACAAGTGTTTTATAGGTACACACAAGAGTGTTAGGAGTGTCAGCAGCACAATGTGGCCAAGAAAGAAAACAGTCTTACTGTGTCGAGAGGCGACGTTACAAGTCTAACATGCAGTATAAACTATCCACGCGTTCGTGGGATGCTACGAGATCACACCTAAACACCATGATGGTTTTCAGGAGCTGGAAGGCCACATAAGGCCATTTTTTTCAAATTAAGTTGCCTTTCGATAAAAGTTTGTTGTAGGAGTAATGAGTAGCAACAGCTGTCTACAACTGTCAGTTGAAAAAAGTCAGTAAGGAATTACAGGTTTCTTACAATTTTGATTTTTTCTCAAGTTACAGTTCAGATTTTGATATTGATGTTCTTCTTCAAAATTGGATTCTGGTGTGCACGAGTTTCCGTGTGAAGTGTTAGTGTAAGGGAAACGTCACCAGTATACACCTCGACGTCTATACTTCCTAATCGGACTCAGCAAATACCGTGTTAGAAACATAATGTGCAGGCCAAACAACACGCTCATTCCGCCAATCAAGACACCAGAGATGGCGAGCACCTCGAACTCATTACTTACAGCGGTCAGCTCATAACACGCCCCTTACTTCTGAAATGATGCCAGCGATGGCGAGTACCCAGATCTCAATGCTTACAGGGATCTTCTCGAGACACGCGCGTTGCTCCTGACATGACGCCAGAGATGGCGAGTACTCCGACCTCACTGCTTACAGCGGTCATCTCAAGACACGCCCATTGCTTCTGACATGACGCCAGAGATGGCGAGTACCCCAACCTCACTACTTACAGCGGTGTCTCATGACACGCCCCATGCTTCTGACATGACGCTATAGATGGCGAGTACCCCGACCTCACTGCTTACAGCGGTCATCTCAAGACACGCCCATTGCTGTTGTCATGACGCCAGAGATGGCGAGTACCCCGACCTCACTGTTTACAGCGGTCATCTCAAGACACGCCCCTTGCTCCTGACATGACGTAAAAGATGGCGAGTACCCCGACCTCATTACTTACAGCGGTCATCTCATGACACGCCCCTTGCTTCTCAAATGACGCCAGAGATGACGAGTACTCCGACCTCACTGCTTACAGCGGTCATCTCATGACACGCCCCTTTCTCCTTACATGACGCCAGAGATGACGAGTACTCCGACCTCACTGCTTACAGTGGTCATCTCAAGACAAGCCCCTTGCTCCTCACATGACGCCAGAGCTCGCGAGTACCCCGACCTTATTACTTACAGCGGTCATCTCAAGACACGCCTCTTGCTCCTCACATGACGCCAGAGCTCGCGAGTACCCCGACCTCATTACTTACAGCGGCCATCTCAAGACACGCCCATTGCTCCTGACATGACGCCAGAGATGGCGAGCACGCCGACCTCAATGCTTAAAGCGGTCATCTCAGGACACGCCCCTTGCTTCTGACATGAGGCCAGAGATCGCGAGTACCCCGACCTTACTGCTTTCAGCGGTCATCTCAAGACCCGCCCCTTGCTCCTCACATGACGCCAGAGATTGCGAGTACCCCGACCTCATTACTTACAGCGGTCATCTCATGACACGCCCCTTGCTCCTCACATGACGCCAGAGATGACGAGTACTCCGACCTCACTGCTTACAGTGGTCATCTCAAGACACGCCCCTTGCTCCTAACATGACGCCAGAGATCGCGAGTACCCCGACCTCATTACTTACAGCGGTCATCTCAAGACACGCAACTTGCTCCTCACATGACGTCAGAGATGACGAGTACTCCGACCTCACTGCTTACAGTGGCCTTCTCAAGACACGACCCTTGCTCCTGACATGACGCCGGAGATGACGAGTACCCCGACCTCACTGCTTACAGCGGTCGTCTCAAAACACGTCCCCTGCTTCAGACATGACGTCAGAGATGGCGAGTACCCTGACCTCCCTGCTTACAGTGGTCTTCTCAGGACACGCCCCTTGCTCCTGACATGACGCCAGAGATGGCGAGTACCCCGACCTCACTCCTTACAGCATTCATCTCAAGACAAGCCCCTTGCTCCTGACATGAGGCCAGAGATGGCGAGCACCCCGACCTCACTGCTTACAGCGGTCATCTCAAGACACGCCCCCTGCTCCTGACATGACGTCAAAGATGACGAGTACCCCGGACTTATTACTTACAGCGGTCATCCCAAGACACGCCCATTCCTCCAGACATGACACCAGAGATGAAGAGTACCCCGGAATCATCAATTACATCGGTCATCTCAAGACACGTCCCTTGCTCCTGACATGACGCTAGAGATCGCAAGTACCCCGACCTCATTACGTACAGCGGTCATCTCAAGACACGCCCCTTCTCCTCACATAACGCCAGAGATGACGAGTACTCCGACCTCACTGCTTACAGCTGTCATCTCAAGACACGCCCCTTGCTTCTGATATGACGCCAGATATGGCGGGTACCCTGGACTCATTACTTACAGCGGTCAGCTCAAAACACGCCCCTTACTCCTGACATGACGCCAGAGATGGCGAGTACCCAGATCTCAATGCTTACAGCGGTCATCTCATGACACGCCCCCTGCTCCTGATATGACGTCAAAGATGGCGAATACCCCGACCTATCTGCGTACAGGGGTCTTCTCAAGACACACGCCCTGCTCCTGACATGGCGCCAGAGATGACGAGTACCCCGACCTCATTGCTTACAGCGGGATCTCATGACACGCCCCTTGCTTCAGACATGACGCCAGAGATGGCGAGTACCCCGACCTCACTGCTTATAGCGGTCATCTCATGACGCGCCCCTTGCTCCTGACATGATGCCAGAGATGATGAGCACCCCGACCTCACTTCTTACAGCGGTCATCTCAAGACACGCCCATTGCTTCTGACATGACGCCAGAGATGACGAATACCCCGACCTCAGTGCTAACAGCGGTCAACTCAAGACACGCCCCATGCTCCTGACATGACGAGTACCCCGACCTCTTTGCTTACAGCGGTCATCACAAGACACGCCTCTTGCTCCTGACATGACGCCAGAGATGGCGAGTACCCCGGACTCATTATCTACAGCGGTCAGCTCAAAGCACGCCCCATACTCCTGACATGACGAGTACACAGATCTCAATGCTTACAGCGGTCATCTCAAGACAGGCCCCTTGCTCCTGATATGACGCCAGAGATAGCGAATACTCCGACCTCACTGCTTACAGGGGTCATCTCAAGACAGCGCCTTGCTCCTGACATGACGCCAGAGATGACGAGTACCCCGACCTCACTGTTTACAGCGGTCATCTCATGACGCTTCTCTTGCTCCTGACATAACGTCAGAGTTGACGAGTCCTCCGGACTCAGTAATTACAGCGGTCATCTCAAGACACGCCCCTTGCTCCTGACATGACGCCAGAGATGGCGAGTACCCCGGACTTATTAATTACAGCGATCTTCTCAAGACACGCCCATTGCTTCTGACATGACGCCAGAGATGACGAATACCCCGGACTCATTAATTACAGCGGTCATCTCAAGACACGCCCATTGCTTCTGACATGACGCCATAGATGGTGAGTACCACGATCTCACTGCCTACAGCGATCATCTCAAGACACGCCCCTTGCTTCTGACATGACGTCAGAGATGGCGAGTACCCCGACCTCACTGCTTACAGCGGTCATCTCAAAACACGCCCCTGCTTCAGAAATCACGTCAGAGATGGCAAGTACCCCGACCTCACTGCTTAAAGTGGTCTTCTCAAGACATGCCCCTTGCTCATGACATGACACCAGAGATGGCGAGTACCCCGACCTCACTGCTTACAGCGGTCATCTCAAAACACGCCTCCTGCTTCAGACATGACGTCAGAGATAGCGAGTACCCCAACCTCACTGCTTACAGCGGTCATCCCAAGACACGCCCATTCCTCCAGACATGACACCAGAGATGAATAATACCCCGGACTCATCAATTACAGCGGTCATCTCAAGACACGCCCTTGCTCCTGACATGACGCTAGAGATCGCGAGTACCC
The DNA here is from genome assembly GCA_016164225.1 of Gammarus roeselii. NCBI lineage: Eukaryota > Metazoa > Arthropoda > Malacostraca > Amphipoda > Gammaridae > Gammarus > Gammarus roeselii. The sequence goes on along the minus strand of SDVV010020817.1, from coordinate 6,403 downwards.
CGACTTCATTACTTACAACGGTCATCTCAAGACACGCCCCTTGCTCCTCACATAACGCCAGAGATGACGAGTACTCCGACCTCACTGCTCACAGTGGTCTTCTCAAGACACGGTTCTTGCTCCTGACATGACGCCGGAGATGGCGAGTACCCCGACCTCACTGCTTACAGCGGTCATCTCAAAACACGCCCCCTGCTTCAGACATGACGTCAGAGATGGCGAGTAGCTCGACCTCACTGCTTACAGCGGTCATATCAAAACACGCCCCCTGCTTCAGACATGACGTCAGAGATGGCGAGTACCCCGACCTCACTGCTTACAGTGGTCTTCTCAAGACACGCCTCCTGCTCCTGACATGACGCCAGAGATGACGAGCACGCCGACCTCAATGCTTAAAGCGGTCATCTCAAGACACGCCCCTTGCTTCTGACATGAGGCCAGAGATCGCGAGTACCCCGACCTCACTGCTTACAGCGGTCATCTCAAGACACGCCCCTTGCTCCTCACATGATGCCAGAGATTGCGAGTACCCCGACCTCATTACTTACAGCGGTCATCTCATGACACGCCCCTTGCTCCTCACACGACACCAGAGATGACGAGTACTCCGACCTCACTGCGTACAGTGGTCATCTCAAGACACGCCTCTTGCTCCTAACATGACGCCAGAGATCGCGAGTACCCCGACCTCATTACTTACAGCGGTCATCTCAAGACACGCAACTTGCTCCTCACATGACGTCAGAGATGACGAGTACTCCGACCTCACTGCTTACAGTGGCCATCTCAAGACACGACCCTTGCTCCTGACATGACGCCGGAGATGGCGAGTACCCCGACCTCGCTGCTTACAGCGGTCGTCGTAAAACACTTCCCCTGCTCTAGACATGACGTCAGAGATGGCGAGTACCCTGACCTCACTGCTTACAGTGGTCTTCTCAGGACATGCCCCTTGCTCCTGACATGACGCCAGAGATGGCGAGTACCCCGACCTCACTGCTTACAGCGGTCATCCCAAGACACGCCCATTCCTCCAGACATGACACCAGAGATGAAGAGTACCCCGGACTCATCAATTACATCGGTCATCTCAAGACGAGCCCCCTCCTCCTGACATGACGCTAGAGATCGCGAGTACCCCGACTTCATTACTTACATCGGTCATCTCAAGACACGTCCCTTGCTCCTCACATAACGCCAGAGATGACGAGTACTCCGACCTCACTGCTTACAGTGGTCTTCTCAAGATACGCCCCTTGCTTCTCACATAACGCCAGAGATGACGAGTACTCCGACCTCACTGCTTACAGCGGCCATCCCAAGACACGCCCATTCCTCCAGACATGACACCAGAGATGAAGAGTACCCCGGACTCATCAATTACAGCGGTCATCTCAAGACACGCCCCTTGCTCTTGACATGACGCTAGAGATCGCGAGTACCCCGACTTCATTACTTACAGCGGTCATCTCAGGACACGCCCCTTGCTCCTCACATAACGCCAGAGATGACGAGTACTCCGACCTCACTGCTTACAGCGGTCATCTCAAAACACGCCCCCTGCTTCAGACATGACGTCAGAGATAGCGAGTACCCCGACCTCACTGCTTACAGCGGTCATCTCAAAACACGCGCCCTGCTTCAGACATGACGTCAGAGATGACGAGTAGCCCGACCTCACTGCTTACAGCGGTCATATCAAAACACGCCCCCTGCTTCAGACATGACGTCAGAGATGGCGAGTTCCCCGACCTCACTGCTTACAGTGGTCTTCTCAAGACACGCCCCCCCTGCTCCTGACATGACGCCAGAGATGGCGAGCACCCCGACCTCACTGCTTACAGCGGTCAAATTTAGCACACGACTGAACGAGAAATAATTACCAAAGGCCATTTAAACACATGGAAGGTAGATTGCAAATCTAAAAGAGCGGTTAATTGAATCCAAATATTACACAATAAACCGTACCAGGAATATAACCAAGGAAAAACTGTCGTTTTCCGGAACAGTCGGAGTGCGCTTCATTCGTCCGGGCTTGCGTACTACACCAGTAATGTCGGCGAACTGTCACCTATATTGTTCCGTGAACTTCCTAGGACTAGTATTGCTACGATACGTCTGGTAACTGACAGCTCTAGTGGCATCCGATGCCCCGTCTATAGAGATCCTCTTCCACTAGGTATCTTGAATTACAATAAGGCGACAGCCGCCGGACTTGCGTTGTTTTAAACGCAACTTTTATCTTAGTCACTGTTTTCCGATCTTTAAACAGGTTAATTCTCTCTCTCTCGCAGTACCAGATTCCATTCCACAAATTTATCCGCTCAGCAAATTCTGAGCTGCGACGTTTTCTTCTCATGTTTTTCTCGAGTCATCACCATGCATAACCCGCCATCATACACCTTAGAGTGAAGCAAAGATTGCATCTTAATGGATCAGTTGAGGGTCAGCCGTAGCTAGGATTCGGTCCTTGAGCCGATTTCCGGTCATGCACACCTCAATGTGCAAGAAAAATAACATAACCGAAATCAGAATCCTTTGGCAACTTCAGCTGTGGCATATGCGCACGCTGGTACGTACAGGAATAATAAATACTTCGACAAAACAAATCACCGTTGCCAACCACTTAGAAGTTTCAGGTGTTGTATATACGCACGCTATTGCACCGTTGAATAGAGTACACGGGTACAGCTGCATAGATTAGGTCAATTTCAACAATAACACAATACAAGATTTACAGCTACGCCGATCAGGGTAATTCCAAAACTTACCTGCATTCCATGCACGCATCCGCGAGCGAAAACTAGGAAAACTACGACTCAAACACAGATATACAAGCATTTACGTTCAATTACACTTGCATTATTTCAGCTGATAAGTTTTTTGCATAGTGAAAAGAAAAGAAAGAAAGGGAAAAGAGGGTCTGCGAGGTCCCCGGGGCTTCGAAGGATCTCAGGGGGATTCCAAAAGATCCCAAGGGGGTCCCATAGGCTTCCAGGAAGGTTCATCAATTCGCCCCAATCCCCAGAGTCTCTTAAATCCCACGGATCTCCCGGGTTCCTCTGCTCCCCTCAGCTCAACTAGTCTCAACACGTCTCAATTCTTCTCGACTTCTCTCGACCACCAACTCGTCCACCAATCGAGTTACTGCCACTCGTCTCGACACACCCGGCCTAGCCTCGATCGGCCTCTACTCGCCTTCCCTCTCCGAGCAAGTACATCGTGGGCTGTAAAAACTACTTAGACTATTGACAGCACACACTTGCATTGTTCAAGAGGATAGGTTTTGCAGCGTGGGAGGGAGGGGGCAGAGGTCCCACGGGTTCCAAAGGGGCCAGAGTAGATCCCGGAGGGTACCCTAAGTCCTCCGGATCCCTCGGGTCTCCCAGTCTTAGCCCGTCTCGGCTTGCCTCGACTCTTCTCGACTCGTCTCGACTCGTCGCCCGCAACTCGACGTGCCTCAACTTGTCTCGACTTGTTTCAACACGCCTCGATCAGCACGCCTTGATCTGCGCAAGTACTCCGTGGACTGGAAGAACTAATTTTCCTACTCAACCATGGCATTTATACATTGAATCAGAGGGTGAGTTTTGCAGAGTGGAGAAGAGGACGCAGAGGTCCCCAAGTACCCTAAGGGTCTCAAAAGGGTCCCAAAGGGCCCCAGGATACCGAAAGTCCTCTGGGTTCTTAGAAGCCCTCGGGTACCCAGAATTAGTCGGGTCCCTCAGCTCACCTTGTCTTGACCAGTTTCGACTCGTCACATCGCCAGACCCGTCGACTCGTTTCCACTCGCCTCGACTCGCCTCGTCCCCTCCATGCAGAGCGCTATGGCATGCCATGACTATGAAAGACTTTCATACTCTTAGACCAACATCAGCATCAATTCACCGAAATGCCTAGCTGTGCGCTGACATTTATTAGGTACCCGAAGAGTGCAAATTCTCGCATTGTAGGTTAAACTAGACTAACTAACACACCGCATAGTCCACCTAGGACCCCCGCGGGCGTCTAACGATACATAATGAAATAATTGATACAAATTTGATCATCCTGAAAAAAAGGCAGAGATCCATTCACCCAAACACGCTGCATTAAGAAGCCGGGTGAAAACACCCGGGACGAACTGTTTAGGATACATTTCCCTTACTTTTCTATTTATGAAACAACGCAGAGCTCCTGCGTCGCAAATGTCAAAATGATCTTAGTGTTTGACAGGGTACATGATTTGTCTTGCATGGTTGCTATTCCTATTGCCAGGCATGAGGTCATGACACGATTTGTCTTGCATGGTTGCTACTCCTAATGCCAGGCATGAGGTGCCGCGAACTCCGATCACTAATGCCACGTCTCCCCACAGCACCACGCCCGAGACCCGAGCCTGCCGTGGCCTGCTGAAGCCCATCCTAAGCATGCAGGCCAATGCGGCCGTCCTGGACAAGTGCATCGCCGCTCAGCCTGGCCTTCAGGCCATCATCAACGAACTCGTGGGTGAGGGCATGGTTGATGATAGCACACCATATTAGCAGTCGAGTTAGAAGCTAGGCAAGATTAGCTGATAGTTAGGCGCTGCAAACTGAGAGAGCGGACCAGATTGAGGGATTATTTCTTCTCAGCATAAATATTATATCAGTTTCGTATTTTTAACTCGTAAACATGTAGATGTATTTGAGGGATGTGCCCAGGATTATTAGGAAAAGGTTGGGAAAAGAAAAGGGCGCAATGAAGATGAGGGAGGAGGGTGGGGGGGGGGGCGCGATCATGCAATTGAATTTTATTTTTTAAATTTCCTCAACAAATTCAGTAAACGGAAGTCAAATTGAATGGTGTTTTATACATAATTCATTTGTAAAGAGGGGAGAATCACAGAAATGTCACTGTGCCTCAACCGTTCTCTGTTTCAAAGCTGTGGTTTAGTGTATACCTGACCAAGAGTCCAGCGTTAATCCTCTGGTGATTCCGTCTCAACCCACAGCTGGGGCTGAAGTGGCCAAGCCACATTATGACTGCAAAGGTGTACACAAAGGGAACCCAGCGAGGCTGCTGAAGGCTGCCGGAAAAACCGCTGAGATGGCAGCACTCAACAAGTGCCTCGCCAAGGAGGGCGGACACGTGAGTTTGATTTAACCGGTGCTGATGGTCGAGACAAGCTGTAACGCTGAGTGTTGTGTTCGTCAATTCTACGAAACCTATCATTTTCACTAATCATCATCACTAGCCCTGCCGCTCGATTGCTTCTATCTCTTCATAGACACTTTCGTATATTGACAGTTTAAAAATATTACCAGCAATGAAGTAAGGTAAAATATATTTTTATCCCCAGTTCTGCGGTCTAGTTAGTGGCGTTTCGGCCACTCCATACAATCGGCTTCCATGGACGCTGCATGCTTTTGGTTCGTTGTTCCTTGATCCCAATTTAGACATCCTGACTAAATTGGGATCAAATCGAATGCCCATCCAATCCAATCTGTTTCTGCCACGCGTCATATCGCAAACAAAAATAAAATTTGAATTCCCGTATAAGAGCTTTCTGCCCTCGTTTAGGATCATAAATCAGAATTTACTGCAATAGCTACTAACAGTCTTCGAAGAAAATAAAATTGGATTCCCCTCCCCTGCCTCTTTCAGTAGTAGCTAAGAAAAATACATTTCAATGCATCCTCACGTTTTTTTTACGTAAGTTATCAAAGAAAAGAAAATGGATTTTCCACCAATCGTCTTCCAGCATCAATAATGGTAATTAAATTCAATTACCCCACACAGGTCTCTAGAAGTCGTCAATAATAATTAGATTACATATTCCCCAAGATCAGCCTTCTGTGACAAATAAATTGGTTTCAACCCCAATCCGTATTTAATAGGCCTGAAAGCGATTTAAAATTAATTTACCTATTCCTCAGCTCGTGGTGGCCCCCAGCGGCACCCTCGGCGGCATTCCCAGCTTTGACGTTGCCAAGTTCAAGGCCGAGATCAAAGCCAAGGTGGCGGGCACCAGCAGTCAAGCCAAGACTCAGCTTGGCCTTGACAAGTGTCCGGAGGCCGACCTCGTCGCCTTTGAAGTGAGTCCTCCCAAGGGAGCTTGGGCTACAGTAACCACGACGAGCATGAGATACATAGTAAAATCATATTCCTTCCGCTGACACCTGGGATTTTTTTTGGCGTCATGAGCCCATCTGCCTGTCACCGCGTCACAACTTTGGTGAAAGAAGATGATGTTTCAGGCATCAAATAAATTTTTCAACTGGCAGTCAACATTTTCACGCCCATGGTATTGCGCCTCGTCATCACAGTCGTTGGTGGCTCAATGGCATACAGATCAATACTCCGTTATTGTGCATTCAAACATATTTAAAAATTCCCCACCCTCCAGCCTCTCGTTACTCTCAACAAGATTGTTGAGAGTATA
>SDVV010020816.1:0-13249 GCA_016164225.1 Gammarus roeselii | reverse complement strand
AAAGCAGTGCAGAAACGTCATGAGGTGCAGTGACATCGAGTGCAGGGCAGTAACCTAAAGTAGTGTAGAAACGTCATAGGGTGCAGTGATATCAAGTGCAGTGCAGAAACGAAAAGTAGTGCAGAAACGTCATGAGGTGCAGTGGCATCAAGTACAGGGCAGGGATGTTTAGCAGTGCAGAAACGTCATGAGGTGCAGTGACATCGAGTGCAGGGCAGTAACCTAAAGTAGTGTAGAAACGTCATGGGGTGCAGTGACATCAAGTGAAGTGCAGTAACGCTAAGTAGTGCAGAAACGTCGTGAGGTGCAGTGACATCAAGTGCAGTGCATAAACGAATAGTAGTGCAGAAACGTCATGAGGTGCAGTGACATCAAGTGCAGTGCAGTAACGCAAAGTAGTTCAGAAACGTCATGGGGTGCAGTGACATCAAGTGCAGTGCAGTACGTAAAGCAGTGCAGAAATGTCATGATGTGCAGTGACATCAAATGCAGTGCAGTGCGTAAAGCTGTGCAGAAACGTCATGAGGTGCAGTGACATCAAGTACAGGGCAGGGACGTAAAGTGTGCAGAATTGTCACTGGGTGTAGTGACATCAAGAACAGTGCAGGGGCGTAAAGAAGTGCAGAACTATCATGAGATGCAGGGACATCCGATACAGTGCATGGGCGTAAAGTAGTGCAGAACAATCATGAGATGCAGTGACATCCGATACAGTGCAGGGACTAATAGTAGTGCAGAACCGTCATGAGGTGCAGTGACATCAAGAACAGTGCAGGGGCGTAAAGAAGTGCAGAACTATCATGAGATGCAGTGACATCCGATACAGTGCATGGGCGTAAAGTAGTGCAGAACTATCATGAGATGCAGTGACATCCGATACAGTGCAGGGACTAATAGTAGTGCAGAACCGTCATGAGGTGCAGTGACATCTAGTACAGTGCATTAAGGTGAAGTAGTGCAGAAACGTCAGGGGTGCAGTAACAGTAAGTGCAATGAAGCAATTAAGAGCAATGAAGAAACTTCAAGTGGTGCAGTGACAGCAGGTGCAGTGAAGTAATGAAGAGCAGTGTAGGAACACCGAAAATGCAATAACAGCAAATGCGATGAAGTACTGAAGAGCAGTGCAGTAACATCATGAGGTGCAGAAACAGCAAGTGCGATGAAGTACTGAAGAGCAGTGCAGTAACATCATGAGGTGCAGAAACAGCAAGTGCGATCAAGTACTGAAGAGCAGTGCAGTAACATCATGAGGTGCAGAAACAGCAAGTGCGATGAAGTACTGAAGAGCAGTGCAGTAACATCATGAGGTGCAGAAACAGCAAGTGCGATGAAGTACTGAAGAGCAGTGCAGTAACATCATGAGGTGCAGAAACAGCAAGTGCGATGAAGTACTGAAGAGCAGTGCAGAAACCTCATGAGGTGCAGAAACAGCAAGTGCGATGAAGTAATGAATAGCAGTGCAGAAACCCCATGTGGTGCAGTAACGGCAAGTGCAGTGAAGTATTGAATACCAGTGCAAAAAACGTCATGAGGTGCAGTAGCATTGGAAAGCGTAACACCCTCTAGTGATGCCCTGTCACGAACAGGTGTTACTTTGAGGAAGACGGTATTTATGAGCGATGAAATAAATTACGAAAGAACAGTAACTTCAATCAATGCGTTCTTGAGCAGCAATTCAGTGATGCCGAAGCATCTTTCAATTTGATAAAATCTTCAAAGGATGGTGTAACATGGAAATAGTTTATTAAATTGTACAAGGTTATTGGGAACTAATCCCTAATAGCGTGAAGAGACCGACATACGCCTGTTCCCCATTGAAAAGAGGCCGAGGTACCTCAATCTAGATGCACAATCAAGATCTGCCAGTCCATCCACATTTTTAGTAATGAATTATTTGTTAGTTCACCATTGCAAACAAATGATGTTTCTTGGTTAGGGCCCATAGTTTTTCCTAAGAAAAAATCTCAATTCATAAAATCCCTTAAATAAATGCTTGTTTGTCTGGTAATGCACCTCATGAGGGTTTATTTGGGCCATGTTTTAGGTTGCCGCGACTGTTGATGGCGCAGTAGCGACAACAGTTAGTTCTGTGGCGACTACATCTGGCGCTGTGGCGACCACAGATGACGCTGAGGTACTAAAAATGGCGCAAGGTGACAACAGTTGGCTCTGTGGTGACCACGCATGGCGCAGGGACAACGTTTGCTCCGTGGCAAAAAAATCATGGTGTAGTGTCGGCCTGAAATGGCGCAGTGGCGACCAAATATGACGCGCAGTGGCAAGAAATGATGACGCAGTGCCAACAAAAAAGTCACAGTGGCAGCAACAGTCGACCATTGACGGCACAGTGGCGATCAAAGCGGCCCTTGACGACCATAGATGGCGCAGTGGTAATCAAAGATGGCGCTGTGGCAACCAACGAGTGGAATTGGTGACGACAGGCAGTGCAGCGGCTGTCAAAGATGACACAGGGACGGCCAGAGATGATGCAGAGGCATCCAAAGAGGTGAAGTGGCGGCAACAGGTAGCCCCGTGGCAACGAAGGTGGTGCAGAGGCTGGGCGGCTTAGCCAAAAAAGGACCAGACAACCAGCAGCGCACGTGATTCAAATGAGACAATTACGGAGCAACCGTGGATACAAATGGCAAGGGTGCGATGCGAATGTTTCCTACAAGCCACACTTACGGTGCGGTAACAAAACAGTGTGATAGTCTTAGGTGGTCCAGCAGTAAATCAGTTGATGGAGTGACACCAAATCAATCCTTGTTATGGCGAGTCGCCGCAGCCGTAAACAATACAGAAACAATGTCACAGTATTAGCATTATAAACCCAGGAATTCAGTCGACCCAGCACCAAGTGGTGCAGAAAGTAATGTTGCATTATATGTAAGTGATTAACCAGCATCAAGTGACGCAGAAACTAATGGTGCATTACATGTAAGCGATAACCTACATCAAGTGATGCAGAAACTAATGGTGCATTACATTTGAGGGATTAACCTGCTTCAAGTGGTGCAGAAACTAATGGTGCATTACATGTAAGTGATTAACCTGCATCAAGTGATGCAGAAACTACTAGTGCATTACATGTAAGGGATTAACCTGCATCAAATAATGCAGAAACTAATGGTGCATTACATGTAAATGATTAACCAGCATCAAGTGATGCAGAAACTAATGGTGCATTACATGTAAATAATTAACCTGCATCAAGTGATGCAGAAACTGATGGTGCAACACATGTAAGTGATTAACCTACATCAAATGATGCAGAAACTAATGATGCATTACATGTAAGTGATTAACCAGCATCAAGTGATGCAGAAGCTAATGGTGCAATACATGTAAGTGATTAACCTGCATCAAGTGGTGCAGAATCTAATGGTGCAATTTATGTAAGTGATTAACCAGCATCACGTGATGCAGAAACTAATGGTGCATTACATGTAAGTGATTAACCTGCATCAAGTGGTGCAGAAACTAATGGTACATTACATATAAGTGATTAACCAGCATCAAGTGATGCAGAAACTAATGGTGCATTACATATAAATGTTTACCCTGCATCAAGTATTGCAGAAACTAATGGTGCATTACATGTAAGTGATTAACCTGCATCAAGTGATGTAGAAACTACTAGTGCATTACATGTAAGGGATTAACCTGCATCAAATAATGCAGAAACTAGTGGTGCATTACATGTAAGTGATTAACCAGCATCAAGTGATGCAGAAACTGATGGTGCAATACATATAAGTGATTAACCTGCATCAATTGGTGCAGAATCTAATGGTGCATTGCATGTAAGGGATTAATGTGCGTCAAGTGGTGCAGAAACTAATGGTGCATTACTTTTAAGTGATTAACCAGCATCAAGTGATGCACAAACTACTGGTGCTGTTCAGTAAATATAAAAAATCGAACAACATTAAGTAGTGCAGTATATATTGGTGCAGTAACTAGAAGTGCAGTAACTAATGATGAATAAATATATGTGGTAGGGCAACATCAAGTGGTGCAGTAGCTACTGGTGCAGTAAATATAAATGATGAAAAACATCAAGCGGTGCATTAAATAGGGGTACAGTGAAAATAAGTAACGATTCTAGGTCAAGTTGTGCAGTAACTAATGGATCAGTAACTAATAGAGCAGTAACTAATGGAGCAGTAACTAGTGGATCAGTAGCTGATGGATCAGTAACTAATGAAGCAGTAACTAATGGAGCAGTAACTAGTGGATCAGTAACTAATGGATCAGTAACTAATGGAGCAGTAACGAATAGCCCCACAGTGAGGTGCAGTGAATTTCACATTGACGTAATTGCATCAATGTGTTACTTATAATTATATTGCATTGCTAATGGCAGTGCTTCATCCCAATGTTCATCAAGGGGTGGAGTTTGACCAAGAGCTCTGAACGAGCCTGTATGCCAGATGGTACTATTACGTTATGTGAAGCGCTACCACCTGAAATGGAGATGGAAATATAACCCAGCCTATGGTATGCTCTAATTACATGCCCCGATCCTCGCACTCGGGACTCCAACGTGACTGACATAAAACTTGTGAAACTAGGAACTGTAGACGATGTCACTAATATACTTGGTGCCCAGAGTATAAATCTATGCATTGGAAGCCACAGATATTAGTGTGGAGATAAATGTGCAATGGTGCAAGTAGGTGTACAATTGCACTGGGATGGAAGGATCAATGGCAAAATAACGCTTGGTGGGGTAAAAAATGAATTTAACGGAACAAATATCTGTAAGTGCGATACAGCCAATCCGCTTGGCGGTTTATTGATTTACAATAGAGGAAACGACTAGTCAAATTCGAACATGAGTCCTAAAACATCCACAGTTGCAATGATGCATGGATGCTTAGAAGGGGGAATTGTGTGCATGGAAATTGAAGTGCAATTTGAAAAATCTATCAACAAAAAAAATGTAAGTTAAGATCTATTCAGTGGTGCAAATACATTAACAAGTGTATGCGTGCAAACAAGTGTATGTGTGCAAATGTTTAAGACAGTGCAACGGCGCAATGCACATCACCGAAGCTAAAATGCTCAAAAGTACAAAAGTACAATAGTGCAAAACTTATTACCAGTGCTAAATAGCCAAAAGTACAATAGTGCAAAACTTATTACCAGTGCTAAATAGCCAAAAGTACAATAGTGCAAAACTTATTACCAGTGCTAAATAGCCAAAAGTACAATAGTGCAAAACTTATTACCAGTGCTAAATAGCCAAAAGTACAATAGTGCAAAACTTATTACCAGTGCTAAATAGCCAAAAGTACAATAGTGCAAAACTTATTACCAGTGCTAAATAGCCAAAAGTACAATAGTGCAAAACTTATTACCAGTGCTAAATAGCCAAAAGTACAATAGTGCAAAACTTATTACCAGTGCTAAATAGCCAAAAGTACAATAGTGCAAAACTTATTACCAGTGCTAAATAGCCAAAAGTACAATAGTGCAAAACTTATTACCAGTGCTAAATAGCCAAAAGTACAATAGTGCAAAACTTATTACCAGTGCTAAATAGCCAAAAGTACAATAGTGCAAAACTTATTACCAGTGCTAAATAGTCAAAAGTGCAACCGTGCATACCACTCAGAGGTGCAAATAATGGGTGACGACAGTGCAATCAAGGGCTAGTCTACTGACAAGAAATTAATTATATTCTAATAAGAACGTGGAAATCTGTAATTTCAAAACTGTTCTTGTGGCTGCTTGAAACAACCTGCAATGACTTGCTCATAAGGCGATTCGTGACGTACGAATTTGAAGTTACTTACGTTCAATACGGACAAATGCACGAAGAAGTTATGCGCTTCGAACATCAATCTGTGACGGCTATTACAACTAATAATACCGTTAGGCTGGTGTCAAATGGTTCTGTTACGCTGTTGTCAAATGGTTCTGTTAGACTGGTGTCAAATGGTTCTGTTAGGCTGGTGTCAAATTGTTCTGTTAGGCTGGTGTCAAATGGTTCTGTTAGGCTGGTGTCAAATGGTTCTGTTAGGCTGGTGTCAAATGGTTCTGTTAGGCTGGTGTCAAATGGTTCTGTAAGGCTGGTGTCAAATGGTTCACTCTGTGTAGTGTTGTCCAGTTATGGCAGAGCCACTGGCCAAGCTGCTGCAAAGCGCCGCCGGGACGTTCGAGCTAAAACAATACTGCCCGTGTTGCGAATCCCTTAGTGAAACAACGGAGATTTACTTATATAGCTCCTTTTTTCTGTTCATGCCATGATGGTAATTTGGTTAGCGATGTTATCTTTGCTCTATCCAGTGAGTTGTCATATTTGTTTCGAACCATTCCAAAGCGTTTCCGTTCTTGATATGATTGCAGAGTGAGTCCGTCTACCTTGGTAGTTGCATTTGCTAGTTCAGAGAAGGGATTCATCGTGAAACGAAATCCTGCCTTAGTTTAAATCCTCGACTAAGTCCATACTTCACATAGAGAAAGGAATTGGAGAATCTTAACATTAGGTGCGATTTGCCTCTACTAACCTACGGTGCAAATTGTGCCTGGTGCGGATCTATGTCCAGACTCAGAGCACAGAAACTCGGTGCTATCTACGGTGCAAGAAGCTCAAAATTCATCCAACTAGACTTAAGTATACAGAGAAACCTTCTACAACCATATACAGCACAGAAAGAGATTTGAGTTTAGGACAATGTATAACATTAATTAGTTAAAAACATGCAGTGCACCGAAATGTTGTGTGCCTAGAATAACATCACATTACAACTGAACGTCGGACAGTGGAGGTGAAAGCAAAGTTTCTGTGTAACCAGCTTGAAGATTGTATCATTCCAGGATTGTTTTCTAGGCTTTGGTCCTATGGTACTCGTCATACTGGATAACTGGCCTTAATGTTGCCAGGCAAAAAAACTTCAGGTCGGGGTTCTGACGTCCAGTTCTTTATGTGGTTAGTATGCCAGACCTCAGCTACGAATATTACAACCAGGAAAGATACAGCATGCACCACGATCTTTAATGTTGGATGCAAAATTCCCTTATAACTTACATATTCAAGTGTTTAAAGTCAAGTGATCATTCATACTGTATCCAAAAATCATGAAACAGGAGGGGGCCGTGCAGCTGTTCCAGATAACATAAGACAACTACATTTGAAAGTCTTCGGAAAACCATGAAACCAGTACCATAAATACGTCAATGAGGTGCTTAATTTTCGTTTATTCGTTAAAACATTTTCGACGCGTTGAAACTTAAATCTTATTGCTCACAACAAAAACCATGACTGCTCAAAATAGAGCTAATTGTAGTACTATAAGCCCATACCTTGACTCTATTCACTTTTGTAACCACGCTACCATTACACAACGCTCTGTGTGCGTTGACTCCTTCGAATCCCGGCTTCTGTTATTCCCGTGTTACTACCTTAGACTGGAGGCTGGTTGGGAAGAGCTCGCCAAGGACGCGGCCACGGCGCAAAACTGGCTCAGTGAGTGCTAGGACAGTGGGATATCCACACAGTTAACTCGTGTGCGTGGTGAGGTCTGAGCTTGCAGTGACCAGCCCCATTAGAAACCCTGCAGAAACTGTGCTGGCCTGATGCTATGCCTCAGCCGCGGTCTCGGCGATGCTGTAAGGGCCCTGACACCCTCAACATTGGAAGCTCGAGATGTGAGACATGTCCTTAACACTAGTGCACCTACCGGCACTAGGAGGAACTCTTCTTAAGGTCAGTTTGCCCTTTTAAACGTTTTATGAACATTCCGTATCCTTGATAACAATATTTTACAAAATAATTAATGGTATTTCCAAAAATTCTTGCTCAAATGGATTACAAGAGAAACATTTCCAAGCGACAGATCGATTGGACGTTCTGTCAAAAGATGTTTTAACTTAATGTTACGACGAAGGAGAAAGAAAAACTTGACAAACCTATAAACGAGACTTATAAAAACTGAAAATTCAAGAGAAAAGTATTTCCGCAGGAAAAAAGGCAATGTATGATGACGGCGATAAAATAGACATGATGAACATACAGTTTTGTGTATGTAGACAACCAGAGTTCACTAAATATACCAGCAGCTCTAAAGAATTCCTTTTTGACCATACATAGATTTAACACACATTGCTCCACAGCCCATTATCGTTCAGTTGGCTGATGTTGTTTAGTTGGCTGATGTTATCTTACAAAATGATATTTGTTTCTCATACTTAAAAAAGAAACATAACTCATGATATTCATTAGACGAACATGAAACCACATATGTTTTCATTATTGTAACTAGCTTTCCAGTCCACGACGAAAATTGAAGTTGCAGCAGTAACTTCAATTTTCCACGGGGAGCCAACATCGACAACCAGATTTATTTTGAATCTCGCCTCCTCCATCATCACATTAACAGCAACAGTCACACCCTCACTTCATGCACTCAAACGATCATAGTACAATCGCGCTGTAGACCAATTTATTAAACTGCCATTTTCTAAGAGTTCGTTCGTCAGTGAAAAATATCTTTAAACGAGTTTAATAGAGCGAGTGCTGTTCGTTGTCCGCTCTCTGCTGCGGCAAACGGACCATTGAAGTGCACGAGTTCAACGCTCGAAAGTCTTTACAACAACGCAACTCTCCGGCTGCCTTACTGTCACCGCCTCTCCGCCCACCCCACCCTCGCCACAATTATGTACACACTACATGCTACACGTTACACATCTAGTAATAACATTAAGAGTAATAATCAACGACTAATGCGTTAACACATTGTAACAAGAGCGTCCAGCAGACTTAGCTATGGGTGTATAGCGCCTTGCACTGTACTAGTGTCTCTTGCATCAACTTCTACAATGTACCAAGTTAGCCCAGAGAGACAGATAGTACAATGTGGTACCCACTCCACAAGCATCTAGTCGTCGTTCCGCACTGCACCAGTTGAACTGGCACCCTAGTACAGACTGTTATTTGAACACTATCACACAGAGGCTTCCAGCTGGAGTTTGACTTACCAGTGCACTCGACAGCTCAGTAACACGTACAACTAATTTCAAAAGTACACTCCTAACGAACTGCACTATTGTTGTCCTAACCTTACGGTAGTGATGGAGCTTATCTATAAGTAAAAAAAATCTCTAGTATAATTTCAGTATCAACAAATCCATCAATTAAATTATCTTCGACTTGCGTGTAGCTTACATGTTTGAAGTCTGCATGACTGTCATTAATGAAAGCAACCATAACCCTAATCTCTAGGCCACACCTGATCTACCTCTCAGAGTAGATTCTTATTATTCTGAATTATTTATTGACTACTAAAAAAATGTTTTTGATATCTACATGCCTGGATTCCAGAGATAACATTATATCAATCTCACATCACAAATGTTCTCTAAGGTTGGTGGCCTCAATACAAATATGTACAAATATATTTACACATTACTGAAGTAATATAACGCTGGTCGTGGGCATGCACATCAACCCTACATATCAATAGCAGCATTTAGGAGCAACTTGTTCCTAACACTTTTCGTGGGTTAGACTGAAATGAACTTCCAACAGATTGCTCTGAATTGATCACAAACATGACACCAATTATTCGAGCGGGCGTCCTCCCCTTGTAGCGCCATAGCCGTTGCGCAGAAGGAATAGACCTGTTTACATGTAAATGAAAGTCAAAATTGGTCGATAGCTATCTCATCAGAACATGACAATTTCAAATGTATAATAATCGAACAAATCAAAATTGAGAGATGAGAAAAAGATTTCGGCCACTTATAATGTAATCCAAATAATATAACGTAATATAATGTAATATTGTGTTACCCCAAAAAATTGATCACACATCATTAAACCGTAAGCACTAACCATTGTTTTACTTTGAAATTGGAACAAAATACTTCTTAACTCTTTGAAATAATATCACAAAATATTTTAGACATGAAAAGCTCTAGCAAAACATTCTGCAACAGATTACAATTCGTCGATATTTATTGAAGTAAATAATTTTTTACCCCAACATCGAAATTTACTTAAATTGCTCTGCAAAAGATTTTTTAAGTCGATCAGTATTTTACTCTATTTGTTCTTATTTATCTCTTGAGAGCAAGGTACCAATAGTGCTGTCGAAGTTGACCATAAAAAACTATAGATAACGCTTCAGCTGAACAGAATTGGTAAATAAATCACTCTTAAGGGATATTAATTTGATCTCAATTGGGTCACGCTTTCCAACCTCTGATATACAAGGTAATTCTGCAAATACTAATCAACGATAATTGATGTTAATGCTGATCCATCAAGAAGCAAGCAATGGCAATTGATGTTGAAAGAGATTTTTTGAAGATTTATCAATTATAATTGTTGTTAACATCGAACCTTCAAAAAGAAAGCAATGACAATTGATGTTAAATGAGATTTCTCAAAATTTTATATGAAAAAATTGATGGTAATTTTGACCTTTCAAGAAAACAGCAAAACTCAATTTAAATATGGCCCCAAAGTCCAGTTCAAGATTTGGCCAGCAGATGTTTGTAGGCCTTACAATTCACGTAACCTGTATTGAGCTGTCCTTCTCCAAGCTGTTTAATGAACAGTCGTCATACAAGGCTGAAAACAACTCTGCAATGTTGTTTCAGTAAAAATCAGTTTCATTTATAAACTGGTGATTTTTTTTTGTATTATTTGTATAAAAAAATCCCAACATTTTATAAACGAAACAAATGTAAAAAACATTATATTTGAATTTAATAAAATAGTCTTCTTGTTCAATAAGTGAGGGAAGCTTGTCTGGAACGGCCAATCACTGATTCTACTGAAGTTACAACTGGATGACTATCAACAACATTCTTGAGATGCTCAGCAGAAATAACATCCAAACCTAGTCAATTTTGAGAGGAATAACTGTTGCCATTTAACATACTCAGTTACATAAAACAACATTATGGAACTCTACATGCAATTTGGTCCATGTGCCAGCTCTGTAGTCCGCGTAACTCTGTATTCAAGATTGGTCTGGTGATGCCCACACGTACTTTGTATTACTCGATAGATCGGATCACAACTTCCATCGACTCCAACAAAGTTTCCGCCCCACAAACCGAACTGAAAGACGAGCCAGCTATGGGATCTACCACTTCTGTTACGATTCGTGAAAATTCGGTAAATGGTAAAGCGGTGGTAATACGAGATCACTTCAATGGATTGCCTGGTTGTCTGACCACGTCCTGATGATCATTTAAATTTGCTTATGAACTGATTATACCGTTTAGCCAGGCACTGTTTAGTTGCTTCTATTCCACACCAGATCTCGAGAGAGTTCGAGAGAAGTAGATCTCTACATTCACCAAGCGATGAGCGTGACATACACCATGCATATGATATCGTAGGATTTTATATAGTAAACTAGTAACAGTACTATGGAATTGCACGTGAGCTTAGTGCACGTTATACAGGGGAACACCAGCGATTTGTATCTATTTGTATCTACGTACATAAACATACATTGTTGCATGTTTCGACATGCAATTAGCACAGATAATGACGTACTCGTTCTCATTGTAACGATCGATTACTTTTTATGTAGGAACGTTTATCCATACCTCTGTCATATGATTAAATCAATACTTAAGGTAGTAGAACATCGAAATATACTTATTTGTGTTGATTATATTCACAGATGTGCTTTTTGCCCAATGGTTTAGTGTGGTGCACTTTTTAAAAGGAAATCAAACTTAGTATGGTTCGTCGATTTTGCTATCATGACTACAATTTAAAAGACTGGACCTTGTGGTGGATTTCCACGTTCAACGAGGCAATATTCCAAGGCCTTTGACTGCGAAGATGTTAATTTCTTGGCCGAATATGATGATGTTCTACATAACACACTGCATCATCAGGATCATCGCTCCTTCAAACGTTTTTCTCATCATGGCCTCAGAGGAAATTATTCAACACATAACACGAAAGTTTTACTCCATACTAATACACTAGTTCTCCAGAGTGCCGCGTGGTCAGTGAGCACAATCGAATCGTGATTGGCTGGCCGTTGAGGTTTGTGTCGTCATTCAGCTATGGGAGACAATCATTATTTCCTGGACGTGCTGCGACTCGACACTACCTCAGCTGGTCTGGCAAGGCGAGGTATCCTCTCCTACCATTGACCAAATACCCAAATATAACTGGACGATTACTTTCGGGCACGGTAGCAATAATGAACATATCACTATTCCTGGTCACTATGAGACTTCTGCAGCCGAGTACCCTACATGTACTCAGGCTTCGCTTAGACTCTTGGCCGTCTGCTTGTCCGCCCGTCTCAGCCTACTAAACTATGGCGTGCTGCCTAGTAAGATGCTCCGGTGTACTGGGTGCTGGGAGCCTGGGGGTTCGTCTGGTCGTAGGTGTACCCAGTGAATGGATTGGATGCGTTGCCCGACGCTGGATCCTGAAAAAAAAGAGATGGTCAAACCAGGGTTGAAATTGGTTCTGAAACAGGTAGACAAAATTTATAAATATTTTCTATCGTTGTTATGATCGGCCTCCGCTGGCACATATTTTATAAAACTTGGCTAACCGAACATTACCATCGAGAGGTGCGTAGTGTGTGTCCTAGAAACAGTGTAGGCCTTAGGCCTGTTAAATCTATATTAAGTTACACGAAGAAGTCCCTTGCCTTGCATATTTTTAATTCCCCTCCGATGTTTGTTTAAAAGAACAGGTGGTTCCAATGTGGATCGTGTAACGTAGGAGACATTGAAGAGTTGAGGGCCATTTGCGCACCTTGTCAAACTCCGTGTGTCAGCAATTGTAGGGACTAGATCCAATAACACTGTTTAGCTCAGGGGTATCATATATGGTAAACAATAGATGGGAGGAGCCTGTATATTAGTTAACGGATTTTGTTGTATATTTACCAATGAGGTTGGGGTATTAGGACGCCCCGCCTCTTTAGATGACCCAAAAAGGTGACTGGTCCCCCTTATTGGAGGACCACTTGATAACCATGAACAAGGCCCTCCCACATATTCATTCAGGGCGCAGACCTGAACTAGAGAGACACAGACACTTGCCATCACCTACAGCAATCGGGCAGAGCTGGGACACTCTCCAGCAGCTGAAGCCTTCGGGTGTAGGCCTCCTACTCTACCCTACGCTCGTCTTACACTTAATACATTTCTTTTGCTGTTCATTTACACTTTTGTTACTTTGTGTCCGTTATGACAATCAATATTATATCAGTGCTCTATTGAGTTTACCTGTTGACTTGTTACTTTT
>SDVV010020815.1:0-13249 GCA_016164225.1 Gammarus roeselii | reverse complement strand
TATTTATTTTTTATTTGCAAGTACGTATAGCACAGCAATCAACACATTGTATTATATAATAGAAGTTTGTCGTATGGAACCGAAGATATAAAATTACTCTGCTCAACACTGCCTTTGCTGAACCCTATGCAGCTCAGCACAGTCCAAGAAAATATATGAACCCCTGATTTCCGAAACACGTATTAGTAGAATACTTATCCTGCCCCAGCAAACCATTAGGGATGCGGCCGCTCCAGCACTCTGATGTACACTACAATAGTACTGGCCTTCTTCGCCCAAACTTTTCCTGGGCACAACTGTAAGCGCCGAAGTTTCTTGGTATTGCTTTCCAATAGCGAGCATAGCGCCCTGAGCACACCCAATGGGGATACGATGTGCCCCGCCATCCGTGTTGCAGTCCGCTTCTGCACAGCCACGACGACAAGAACAATCCTGCGGCCCACCTAAAGAAGTGATCGAGGTGGCTGGCCAGAATACATTACCCCTCTTTCCACATCCCATCTCCACCAAAATAAAAGGCAAGAGTAAGCCTATCGCCCTCCGATTCATGGGCTGATACCGCTATCTTGCGAACGCATCGGTGGCGCAAGATCCTCAACACGTTGGCTCTGAACTGGCAAGGAATCGGTCCCAGCGGAATGGGGTCTGCAGTTGCCCGGTATTGCTGGCGTTGTTAAAAGAGAACGTTTCGTGCTCTCGCGTGCATTTTTTGGGCGTCCTAAGCGATGTCGTTGAGAGTTGCAGTGGTCTCTTTGCGGAGTTTCTTCTTGCCAACTCTAAAGAGTTTTTCAGTTTGGTGGTAGCAACGTTATTGTACAAATGGTTCCCCTTTCGTGAATAAATTTGCGATAAAAACTCGGCAATTTCTGGCGAATGCAAACTACCTGTAATGAGACAGCATCTCTACCTAGAGAGACGTTAAACCTTGATAACGCATGACAATGGCTTGCTGTTCCGCACGCCAGACGATACAAGAAGGAGAATTATCGGTGAACTTCCTTTTTAATGGAATATGATCGTAATTACAAATGGTTGGTGGAGGGTCATAAACCATTGTTCCAGTAGTTAGGGGAATCTTGCGAAGTATATATATTTTACCTCGAAAATGAAGGGGACAATTTCTGTTTGAAGAGAAGCAGGGCTTCTAATTAGAGAAAATAACTCGTGGGGATCAGACGAGCTGACACTGCACAGGTTTTGTAATAAATTAGCAATATGAGATCATAAATTATAGAAGTTTGTGAAAGGAAAGGACTGGTAATAGGTGAAAGTTCTTCACGGATGATGATTTAATATGGAGGACAAATTGTTCCGCGCATGAGGGACTTGAAGGAATACTTTCTTATGAAGAATTGTTTCCTTGCATTTGAGTGGACTTCATGTATCGTACCGACAAACAGTGCTTGACTTTGATTGTCTTGTAGCATTTATTTCGGACAATGGTTTGTGTCTGATAGCTGTTATGCAACAACAGTTTTTTCATAATATATTGGGGTGTTTCAAATCGATTTAATGTGAATATCAATCAATCATTGAAGGTATTACACGGGAATAAATATAGTGAAGGGACGGTAAAATAACGTTTTGTTTCCACACGATTAAATTAATTAGTATGTCTATAGGAACTCTTGCGAGCAGTGTAGGCCCTCTTCGAAACAAGTTCATTAGGTTTGGGCTTTAGGAAAATATGATTAAACTCTTAATCATATTAACAACTTTCCTCTCACATTGTTTATCTTGATATTTTCGATTCTGATGGATACTACATTTTACAAGTAATCTGACTGCCCTACTCTTCTGGCCTTATATGACTTAGCCTTCACCCTTCTGGTCTTATATGACTTCACCTTCAAAATATAGTGAACATGGCTCATCGTGTTATATCGTGTAACATGCGGATAACAATTGTACTACTTTTCCCTATCAACCATGTCATGTATAATAAAACAGTAAATGAGCTGTCTCGACTTTGTTATACTCCGATGTCAGCAAATTATGTAGAGCTGTAATACTCAGCGATATACGGATGTAACAACGTTACAAATCATATAGCTTGCAGGTAAAAATAGCTTGACATCATTTCTATTCAGGAGCTGTTCAAAAAACCGTGCCGAATAATCTGAATATGAACATAATTGCACGTAAAATGTACACCGTCAATATCAGTAAAGCGACTACCAGTAGAGAGCATTTCGGCTTCAGTAAAAACTGTTCTTAATAACTGCCATTTACACAACTCAAGGTGGCGTTCCGGAACAGTGTATCTAAGATTAGGTTACTTGGAGATGACGATTGAAAATGTTTAAAATTGTGTGAGAACAACTGGTAAACCGAAAAAAAGAGGCAGGGTGTTCATTTTCGTCTAACTTAACCATTAAACTATGTGAATTAATAATAATATATTTTTACTCTGAAGTCGTAATGGTTAACCAAAATTCAATCATTTGGGAAAAAATACAAAATAAATATGGACGCAGAGCCCTTACATCCTAAATCTTCATGAGACAAATGCACAGTCGACCCACTGTGTACTTAATTTTCGCATATGCATGCAATTGTTTGCTCCAGTTGGTGGAGTATACAGCTGTGTAAATATATTTAAATCAACACGGGTAATTTAATTACAGGGAATCAAAACGAAGCAAATATTTGTGGAACTGGTGGTGCTTCTTCAGCTGTTTTCAAATCTGTTTTGTTCTTGTTTATACATGTTTAGAGCGTTAACTGCTTGCAAAACGGGTTTTGGTCTGAATCTCAATATGCAATAAGACAGTCCACATACGACACCGAACACGACAAAGTTGTTGGCAATAATATGCTACACCCGAGCAAACTGCCAGAGTGTAAAATCGAGACATTAATAGAAATTAAATGCATTGCAATCGCTTTGTATTTTGTTGTGTTTAGTTCTGCCTCTAAAACATTCACGGCATTTTGTTCCCATTGAATATAAGTAGGTAATTACTTCAATGAAGTAATGAATAATAAATAAATGTTGTGCAATTCATTCACAAGAAAAATGTTCAACCTGTGCACAAAGGGTGTATTAAAACTTCTAATACCGCAATCGATGCAGTTCACATATGTATGACCTCTGTTCTATTGATATAAACACGATATGTTATGGAATAACCTGTAATGAAGTTCTTAATGCCAGGTAAAATACACACACAAACTCTTCAGTGTTTCATAATCAATGATAACCACGAGACATAATAGATCCATTGATGTCAGACACCTTTTGTGTGGCCCGCTCATGTGCTACACCGGCCACCTCGTACCCACCTGTGATGTAACTGGAATCGACAGTGATAACCTAGAATACAGCTGGAGAACTGTTGCACAGCTTTTATGTGCCGCGAGTGGCTGATTGGAAGGGGGTAAGTCCACCACATTTACCCTTCATCCTCAAGAAACGACACATTGAAATGGGTTACTTAAATTGATCGTTGTCTCCCATTTGCCTGAAACTTTCAAAGTGTTTGATGATAGACACTAGATAAAAAAATGTGTGTCCTGTTTTTAATATTTCCGCCCATCCGAACTTCTTCCTCTAAAAGCAGGCATTCAATTTCTATGAACTATTTCCATGAATGTGATCAACCGAGATGAGATTTCCTCGTTTAAATCCTGATGAAATATTTTTATTTCGTAGAAAGGAAGTTACTCTCACTAGCATGATTGGCGTCCCCAGTCATCACGCGACAGTTTTCCAAATGAGTGTGTAGCAGTCAGCGTGTAAAACAGCAATAGTGGAGCTGTTCTTCGTGATGTTGAGGAACTGCTCTCCAGGTAATGCCATTCATCAAGCCTTAGTGGAGCAGTGTTATAAAATGTATTCAGCTGTGCTATCTTTAGAGATGTTTCATTATGTGCTCGGATGTGGCTAGGACCCCAAGCACATGGCACTGCCTCGGATAAATGCCCTTTCCCCATGCACTGTCTTCAACACGTCCCTGCCACCACCTACTATTACCATCTGCCACTGCCTTCTGAGGGCCGCCCACTCTGATCGCCCCTGTCAGGAAACAAACGAGGCCAAATCAGGTGATGAATGAGGCTGACGACGCAGGTGCGATTAGGAAGAGGGCGAATGGGGGCGAGGGAAGGGGAAGAACAGAAGGGGTGGGGCAGGATGGGAAGGAGGAGACTATTGGTTGTTTGGAAACGAGTTGAAGTAGGACAAATGACTATGACCAGACGAAAAATATTGAGATGGCATCAAGTGATAGATAGTTGTAAAGCGTAATATCCAGGCAAGAAGGTAATCAACAACTTGATATAAATTAAATTGTGTAATAAAAGTCGCAATTAAAAAGTGTTAACGACCCGCAGAAGGAGCGAATTTTATCCAAATGGTAAACGATACTATAGAAATATATTTGTCGAACATACTTTGTATAGATCAGTTTCAACATTGTATGAGCATATGAAAGAGCCGTTTCGTAAGAATGTGGTGGTCTCTGACCTCATTTTTTCTGTCCGGCTGCAGTGTATTTAAATTGGAACCAGTCGCAGCAGCTGATGGTCTCAAAAGCCCTTAATTTGAAGCTGACGAGAAAATAAACACCCTAAATGTTTCTAATTCGATAAGGATTATATTCCCCTAAGGATACGTCCACATATGGGAAATATTATGTAACCTAAAAGCTTCATTTTTATAAAAACAACTCATGTGGTTTATGTCCGCTATCTTGTAATGACATTTTGGCGCCTTTTTCGTCCGATTTATACAAACCACTGTGCGAAGCGAAATTGCTTAAACAGGATCGAAGGTTCGGTCATCAAGATAATTTATACTGCAGATTTTTGCAATAAGAAGGACATTTATCATCCATTTTGAATTAAAAATCTAATTCAGTTTGGATGAGGTCAAAAAATGAAATAACATTACTGGCAAGCAAAATTAACTAAATAGGGCATAAGTTTGATTCTTAAGATAAATTGTGCTTTCAATTGTGACAAAGAGAAAGCCATTCTTAATGTTGAATGGTTAACTCATTAAGAGATCATCAGGCTGTCAAGTTTAAGTAGATTATATTTGTGAAGAAACAAGCTGTTTTCGGGGCAAGTTGAGTTCTTATTGGAAATAATGTAAATAATCCAAATGTGCGCGGTGAGTGATTAGCTGTATTTGGAAGCAAAATTATCTAATTATGGCAGAAGTTTGGTCCTCAGACCAACAATGTGACGTTACAAGTTAATTAAACAGGACAAAGTTGTCCTTAAGTTCAATTGCAGAAGGGTGACAAATTTTCCAGTAGTCAATTCCGGCAGGGAGTGATTGACAAAATTACGGGCGTTATTGTTTCCAGTCTATTTTTGCTTGTCCATTTTGAGTGTTGGATTTGAAATTTAGTTACCAGGTAAAAACTGAGAAGCCATTTTCAAATATTGTCTAAGGTATCAAAATAAGTTCTTGGTCAAGTGTACTCACGAAAAAATGATGTCACATTCAAAGGGAAGAATTCAAATATATTTCACGGTACGAAAATTTGTTTATATTCTGAAGCCTTTTTTTGCGATGTTAGGATGTGTGCTCCTTTTTTTGCGATGTTAGGATGTGTGCTCTAATTTCAAGAATTTTGTTTTGACTGTAGCCCCACTGTGCGTATATATTGAGTTTCAGTTGGATTTTGTGTTGCACAGTTATTGATTACTCGAGCAATAATTTGAGTTACAGCTGAAATTCCAAATTGAAAACAATGTTGAAATCCAAAACCTAGTGACCTTGTGTATCACAAAGGTTGAGACGTGTTGGGACCTCAATCCCATTCATTGCGACAGAAAATCAAGATAAATTTAATTGTTTCCGTGCCACAGCGGAAACTTCTCTTGAAGAAACGCTTGCTCTTCACAAGCAATTGCTTGAAGTTGATGCGAATAGAAATTGCTTGAAGTTGATGCGGATCAAAATTGCATGAAGTTGATGCGAATAGAAATTCTAGAAGAAGCAGAAGCCAAACTAATTGAAAAAAGTTACGAATCTTTTCATCTCTTGAAGATCACTCTTGCAAAGGTGAGAAGAATGAAAAATAAATTGCAGCCTGGACCAGGAGTGAATCTGCTGAGTCAGTAGTTTATTCTTTCCCAATAAATGTGAGGATTAAAGTGCCCATTATAGAGATAGTGGATTTTTCAGGAAACACTCTCATGTACACATCATTTGGGCAAAGCATTATAACTGATCAAGAGAATTATGGCCAGGAAACTTTTGAAAAGTTTCAACACTTGCAGAGTAAGTTGCAGAACTGCTATAAATGTACTAGCTGGTTTCAACCTGCACATGAATCCTACTCACAAGCAATTGAGATGCTGGGAAAGCTCTAGGGAAACAAGGATCGCGTTTGGATGGCACATTTGAATGCACTTGGTGATCTTCCAGCAACTACTGAATCAAATTCATCTCTGCAAGGTGGAAATAAACCTTTCTCATCTGAAAACAGCAGAAACGTATTCCAATGATTGAACAAACTGTTCCTTCATAATAGTGCACAGGATCAGATACAAACTACCACCAAGGATTCAAGAATACTGCAGTAGGGGGAGAGAGTCTGATGACGCATGGAATCCGGCTGATCTCCTAGAAGCACTCAAGGCAGAGATCACTGTCTTGAGAACTGCGAGACTAAGTCTAGGACAATGGTAACTAAAAGGCGGAGGCCAAACTATCAGGGAATTTCAAGAAGCAATTCAAATGGTCAGCATTCCAGATCATCCGGCGAAAATAGCCGAGGACTTCAGTCAACTGTTGGATTCTTCCAAGTTAAAGTATCTGTAGGAGAATATGGTGCACTCTGCTTTAAAAGAAAAAAAAGGTCAACAAAATGAAGATAAGCCAGCAGTAAACAGTACAAAGTCTACTGCTGCAGTAGCTACCAGCTCTTCAACAAACGCTCCCACTTGTGTAGCGGCAGTAAATGCACTAGCAGCTAGATGTGGCAAGGCGACCGACCGCCCTACCCACAGCTATGGTTTGTTCATAGCAAAATATGGTTGAAAATGTGTGCGAGCATTGTTTGATCAGAGAACTCAGAGATGCTTCATCAACATTATAATTCTGAACAATGATGACACGACATGTCCACGTACCGCCCTGGCAATTGACGGTTTCCACAGCAAATGAGGTGTGGCGCAATATTACGTTAAAAATGTCATCACAAAAGTGTCTACTCTTAAGCCGCCTGTTCTAACATGCAACGGCATTCCTGATAGTAGGCTTGGATCAGCAGGACAAAGCCTTCACAAGATTTTCATTGCTCTGAGATCCCAAGTATCCTATCAGTCCCATTGACACTTACTCCTTTATGGTAATCTTTGTTGGAGACATAAGTACACAGTTCATTCGGAATGCCACAATTGACAACCACTTGGAAAGGTATGGTGGGCAAAGGGACGTTAGAGACAAGATAAAGAGGAACATCTCTGTTGACAAGCTCTAGGTAAATGCATTAATCAAAACGGAACTACAAGAATTTCACGGTACATAAAAAAAAATTATAGGTGATGCTGGGCTCAACCTCCGTGAATGGGCTTCAAATGACCCAGAGAGCAATGAATAAACAGATAAAGAAGGTGAAGGAGAAGCCAGACCCACCATCGCAGTTTTTAGACTCAGGTGGGATACCGTCCTGGACACTTTGACGATGGCTCTTAAGAGTTGGAATCAGGTAAGCCGACAAAGTGAATCATCCTGCTGTGTTTAGCCGCACATTTTGATTCTGTTGGGTGAATGACTCCCATCACCATGTAGGCCAAGATCACATTGAAGGAAATATAAGTTGAAGGCAGATTGGGGTGAAGATCTCCTTGAAGTTATAACAATCAACTGCAAAAAATTAAGGAAAGTTCACCAAAATGGGTAACATACCTGTCACACGCAACTCGGAGATAGGAAAGTCAATGACCCTTCATACATTTGTAGTTGCTTCCACGGTGGCGTATGGAACAGTTGCAGTGGTCAGTGCACCCGAGAAAACTCAAGTCAAGCCACCTGTGGTGGCATAAACCTACGAACATAACGAAACTCCAGGTCATGAAAAATATTCCTGCGCAAGTACACTGTGTGACACTTGATATTGTGAAGAGATTCCACCCGAGAGTTCTCCCTGATGTCAGTGGCAAACAAATGTGGCACCATCAAAAAACAAATCCACCTTTGGATGGGTAAGAAGATTCGACGATTGCATGAAAGGAGTGAGTAATGAGTACTGAAAAAGTTTTGACACTCAAGCAGATGAAATGGGCCGAAGATTGGGTAGTAAAGAACTTCAAACAGAGGCATTGGCAGATGATGTAAAACTCATTCGAAAACTAAGTCTCGAAGGTACTACTTCATTGATTAAGCTGCAAAACATCATGTTAAGGGTTGACAAGTTAGTGGTGGTATGCAGGATCACAGAATCTGAGATTGAGCACTCGGTAAAGTACCTAGTCCTGCTACATATCAAACACAGATTACTAATATGATCATAAAAGACATCCGCAACGTCAAGCATCACGTAGTTGCCTTACTGCGTCAAAGATGGCGGATTGCGAGAGCTAGACAAATAATCAAGCAAGAAATTATGAATTGCATGCAGTACAGAATGAAACGTGGGACACACTTCCGTGGAACACCAACCACTCATCTTCCAAGGTACAGGGCAAGTCAGTCTCGTCCATTTGTTGTAGCAGGTGTGGATTATGCCAGCCCTTTCATGTGAAAGAGGGAACTCAAATCGATAAGCGGCACATTGTACTGTACGGTGTACATCTGTGCATTTAACATGGCAGCTCACCTGGAAGTTGCTAAAGGACTGTCTGCAAAAGTCTTTTAAAAAATTCTTCCCAAATTTTCTGCCTGCTATTCATATTCCCAGATACTAACCAGTGACAACGGATCAAACTTTGTGAACTACACCAATATACTCAAGTCTTTGGAGGAACATCACAGGATTCGGAACACTCTGAATCAATACAAATGGGAGCGGTATTTAAACCATAATAGGGCCTCTTGGTTTGAAGGATAATTCGAGAGAATCGTGAAGCTGGTCGAGTTTTGTACTGAGAAAAGTTACACAGAGTCATGGTGAGAGAAGATGAACTACACACCGTAATCTGCGAGATAATTGCGGATCTCGATGACCGTCCACTAACCTCCATTTCCGACTAAATTGATGACTATCAACCGCTCACACCATACCAGCTGATGCTCGGATATTGCCTGGACCGCAAAATTGTGACAACACTTGACTCGAGGGAGGAGTTAGATACCTCCATGTTCTCAGCAGAACATCTGTCATGACGTCAGAAAAACGTCCAGAAGGTTCTGCACCGCTTCCAAACAAGGATTGGAGTACCTAGCCATTCCTCTGGAATTATGCCGTGGATGCGATGAAAATTGTTAACGAGTGCCCCAGATTGTTACAAAGCTTGGACAGGATCGTCGAGATTCGCAAAGGTAAAGACGGTCTTGTGAGAAGCGTGAAACTGAAAACTCGAGCAGGCACTGTTAGTCGACCTGTAACTCTGTTGAATCCTTTAGAGGTGCAAGCAAGAGAACCCACTGAGACTACCCCAGAGCCGCCGAGTCAAGACTTGACGTTGCCCCATTATGTGGTCCGTGAACGTGAAATTGATCATATACCACCGTCAGCAGCATCAGAGATATATCCATTGGTACATCTGCAAGCGAGCTAAGCGCTGTTAGGCCTTTCCGAAGAGCATCATTTTCATTGCAAGCGTTTTGTCACTCAGTTACAATACGTGTCAATAAGCTTTCTTGTTGGTTGGGAGTGTGTTGAGATTATATATCTACGTGACCATCTGTGCAGGCTTAGAGTGCTCATTCTGTCCTGCCGCAGTGTGTCCGACTGTGCCTGTTTCAGAATCGTCTGCTATGCATGTATTAAAATAAATAATAACATTAGATAACGTTGGAGATAAAACACTGAGTGTGATAATGTACGAATTAAATACTAAATCAATGCCAAGTAAAGTTATTAAACAATTAACGGAGTTGATTAATATATCCCCATCTGTCCGTCAGAGGGCGTCGTTAATTGGCATGTGGTTGGTTTCCTCCGCGTCGGAGGAAATTAAGTTAGAATTGATTTGAACTGTGTCGTGAGCTGTAATCCGACATCGCCCGTGAATAACTACTGCAAGAGTAACTATACTTTAATGACTTAATAATTAGGTGGTTATTTCTAAGATTATTCGTAGAGATAGGTTAGACTAACCCTCTAGTACAGATAGGCTAGTAAACCGCAGAAGATATATCAGTCTAGCGTACAGCAGCTACAGATGAGACTGATAACTATAGCGGACTGGAAGATGGCCTTCACTTCCTCAAAATAAGGTAAATGAGGAAAGAAAATCAGGCAGCTAAATATCTCCCATAATCCTCCAATCTGAACTTCTAGTGTTTTTGTATTAAAATAGTAACCAGTAGCAGATAATGGTGGTCTCAAAAGCACTTCAATATAATATTAAATTTAAGTATCTAAAACTCTAGAATTTGAAGCAGACAAGAAAATAAACACACTAAATGAACTAACATCAGCAGGTATATCATGGACACTTTAAGTAGCAACACAAAAATAAAATATGCTTCCCATTTTAACTTCACGGAAACGATTATTTTTTCTGGGTGAACGAACGAAATAAACTTCATTTATTGCTTAAATTATGCCAAGTCATTTTGCTGACCATTCAGTCCAGGTTAGAAAGCTGCCCACGATGGCAGTTGCGGTCTGCGTTAACTGGAAAGCGACGGCCTCCTTTCTTATAGACGGATGGCGCGGGAACTGCTTCAATGGCTTATGAATGAGCCGAGGAAAGCAGGACAGTGTTGGTCCATTAAAATGGTTCAGAACTATCTGATTGATTTAACATAATGAGCCGGTGAACATGGGCCCAGAAGATGGCATAAGTTTGACAGGGTTAGCTCAGATGGACGGGTCAAGCTTAATCCAGAGACGGGAATACACATGGCGGGCCCTCCACGCCTGCCTGGAATAATAATAGCATTTAATAGTAACAATAGCTGGAACAATAATAGCATTTAACTATTATTGTTTTTTTTAAGTTAAGATTCCTCTAACAAAATAAGCAATAATTTAAAAAGACCATAACAACGTCGACCACCGAAAGGCTTCTTGTTTAACTGCAACATAAAGGCGCTGTTACCTTCACACTAGCTATTAAATTAAACTATAGCACTGATGCATTAGACTGCAGCACTGATGCGTTAGACTGCAGCACCGATGCATTAGACTGCAGCACTGATGCCTTAGACTGCCCCACTGATGCATTAGACTGAAGCACTGATGCGTTAGACTGCAGCACCGATGCATTAGACTGCAGCACTGATGCATTAGACTGCAGCACTGATGCATTAGACTGCAGCACTGATTCATTAGACTGCAGCACCGATGCATTAGACTGTAAAACTGATGCATTAGACTGCAGCACTCATGCATTAGACTGTAACACCGATGCATTAGACTGCAGCACCGATGCCTTAGACTGTAGCACCGATGCTCCATCATGTTTTCAAATGTAACTTTTACAAGAAGCACTTACCTACTCTTTGCCAGCATGTTTCGATGACCTAATTAATTGAAATGAAAACACTAATCCATTTATTGCCGTGATACTGTCTATACTTACTTAAAACATGAATTTTGCTCATGATAATACTTTCATTTTGGGGATGACAGATATCACCTGTTCCACTGGATCTCCGAAGCTTCAAAATATAGATAATTTGATATCGTTGAGTCGAGCATTTATGAATTTTTTTTTTTTAACTGTCTGTCCTATCCTAATTGAGTGTTAGTAGATAACTATTGTCAAATTAATAAATGTGATGTGGTTGAACCGTCCTTCTGAAACAAAGTATTTTTCAACTCGTTCTTCATTTACAAGCAATATGTCCAAACGGGGAAATGTCTATTTATTTAATAATGCGCAGTGGTTTTCTGCACTGTGATTACGCATTTTGCTAATCTGCGATTCACATATTTGTCACTTTCGAATGATGTGCGTCTGGCCGACTCTGTCGTTACTTCACTGATGAATAAATCTTCTGCCTTCCATTCTGATACAACTACAAAGACTTAATGAAACATTTAATTTAAAACGTATTACAGTCCAGGAAAAATATTGTTGAATTGATAAGGGACGACCCTTTGAACATGAAGTGATAAGCGTTTTGTTCATTTATTTTGATTCTAATCGCATTCGCATATGAGTGCAAATTCTGCAAATGTTTTAATATTTATTTGTTTATATTTTTGATGATTCCATCTCGATACTGTTTTTGGTGGACCATCGCTTTTTTAAAATACTACAAATGACCGCTACTCTTCATAAATGCAACGATACACGACTACCGTGTATCAATTATCTCCATTGCCTTCAACATAAACTTATTTCAAAAATTGGCTAGATATATATCAACATCTAGCCATCAAAAATTTTCCGTCTTTACCCGAGTGACCCTCTTAGCGAAATGGCAACAAATCAAGTTCAAATATCTCGCTCATTACCGGTATCTCATCAACCATCAGCATCCACCCATCAGCATTCAGCAAGCATCAGAATTTGTCAATTGGTGTCCCGTTCAAAATCGATATTCCGCCCTAACATTATCGGGTCTAGCAGCGGCATCCCGCCTAACATTGCCATCCAGCCCAACATCTGTATCTTGTACAGCACCGGCACACCTTTCTCAGCATTGGCATCACGCGTCGTGCAGATGTGGCCGCCTCTCTCCTCCCGGAGTAGTGTATATGGGGCCAAATAGTGGATTATGTCCGGTCTACGGGAGTTTACACATAACATTTCAGCGGTGCGAAGGTGGGCGGAACGGAAGTTGGTTGATTCATTCAGACGGACCGACAGCTATCGGATTATTCGTTTGTTATTAGGTTATATATGTTAATAGGTTACATAAATAGTACGTTTACATATACTTAAAGGTATTCGCATTTCAATGCTGGGCATACTGTATTGCAATTCCATTGCATGTCATGTTGCATAAATGCGTTTCAATGCTAGTCCTCTGATCGTTTAGGGGTATTGATAAGATACATTTATATTATAAATTTTCATTGATAATAAATATAACAGTTACATAATAGTTTACATGCAGTGTTAAAGGTTTAAACCCCACCCAGTTCCTGCTTACCTGAATGTTGATTTCCGGACACGTTCATGATGAATTTTTCAACTTTGGTATCATTTCTACGTCGTTATATAT
>SDVV010020814.1:0-13250 GCA_016164225.1 Gammarus roeselii | reverse complement strand
TGATATTGCATGATGGTATTGAGATCTGTAACGCTGTTACGGCTCGTACTGATGAGAGTCGGACGCCGGTGACTGGGCCCGCTCGTGTTGTATAGGGTTGATATTGCATGATGGTATTGAGATCTGTAACGCTGTTACGGCTCGTACTGATGAGAGTCGGACGCCGGTGACTGGGCCCGCGCGTGTTGTAAAGGATGGATATTGTATGATGGTATTGAGTTCTGTAACGCTGTTACGGCTCGTACTGATGGGAGTCGGACGCTGGTGACTGGGTCCACTCGTGTTGTATAGGGTGGATATTGTATGATATTGAGTTCTGTAACGCTGTTACGGCTCGTACTGATGGGATTCGGACGCTGGTGACTGAGCCTACTCGTGTTGTATAGGGTGGATATTGTAAGATGATATTGAGTTCTGTAACGCTGTTACGGCTCGTACTGATGGGAGTCGGACGCCGGTGACTGGGCCTGCTCGTGTTGTATAGGGTGGATATTGTAAGATGATATTGAGTTCTGTAATGCTGTTACGGCTCGTACTGATGGGAGTCGGACGCCGGTGACTGGGCCTGCTCGTGTTGTAGAGGATGGATATTGTAAGATGATATTGAGTTCTGTAACGCTGTTACGGCTCGTACTGATAGGAGTCGGACGCCGGTGACTGGGCCTGCTCGTGTTGTAGAGGATGGATATTGTATGATGGTATTGAGTTCTGTAACGCTGTTACGGCTCGTACTGATAGGAGTCGGACGCCGGTGACTGGGCCTGCTCGTGTTGTATAGGGTGGATATTGTATGATGGTATTGAGTTCTGTAACGCTGTTACGGCTCGTACTGATGGGAGTCGGACGCCGGTGACTGGGCCCGCGCGTGCTGTTTAGGGTGAATATTGTATGTTGGTATTGGGTCCTGTAACGTTTCTACGGCTCGTACCCATGGAAGTTTAGTAAGTAAACTTTTGGTTATTGAGTAAACTTGTGTGCCATTGGTGTTGGCACTGTGGACTCTGAATGAAAGAACGCAACAACTCGTTAATCCTGCAGAAAAAAATCGAAAAGGTGGCATGTCATCAGCTGACACTTGACTTCAATGTTTATTCCTCTGAACATGTGTGATGTTGTAATAGCTCTTATTCTTGTTTCCTACATTGTCATCAACTGAATATAATGGGCGTACTGATAATTTTTGTTCATCTCGTTTTTCGTAATTTGATTGTTTTTTTAAACATTTTATTGGCCTAGTCGCATCGTGGTCTGTGAATATAATACAATTTGAATAATACTCTATGCTTCAACACAAATAATACATGTTTGTTCCGCTTTGTGTATCCTTAGGACACAAAAATTAAAAAAAAAATCATTTATGGTGTTGGACGATGCTACATTTGTCGGTACCATTAGTAGCGGAGCTGAAGAGTTCCAGTTC
The DNA here is from genome assembly GCA_016164225.1 of Gammarus roeselii. NCBI lineage: Eukaryota > Metazoa > Arthropoda > Malacostraca > Amphipoda > Gammaridae > Gammarus > Gammarus roeselii. Next base: position 11,830 of record SDVV010020814.1, on the reverse strand, counting down.
CAGCAGGAATTGAGGAAGAATGGGAGACGTTCATAGATGCGTTATTGAGATGTGTGAAAGATTGGTGTGGTGTGGACGTGGGCAGAAGGACGGGCTACGCGTGGTGGAACGAAGTCAAACTGGCGGTGGCAGAGACAAGAAGAGCCTTTGAGGAGTGGTAGGAAGCTGCAAGTTATTTTGAATAAAAGAAAAGTAATGAAATGTTCGAGGAATGTCGATGCGAGCAGAATTAGTGTTCTTCTAAATGGAGAGTTCTTGGAGGAAGTTTAGGGTTTTAAGTACCTGGGCTCCCATGTGGAGAAGACTGGCTAGTGGCAACTGAGGTGGAGTCGCGAGTGAAGGAAGGATGTAACGTGTTGGGTGCACTGAAGAGTGCAATGAGCTGTAGGACGTTGAGGATTGATGCGAAGAGAGGGTTGAATGAGGGTGTAGTTATCTCAACTTTGCTGTACGGAGCTGAGACTTGGAGAGCAAGAGCAGAAAAGAGAAGAAGGTTGAATATTTTCGAGATGAAATGTTTGAGGCGCATGGCTGGAGTGACGCTGAGAGACAGCATTACTAACGACCTTGTTCGATTTAGAACGGGAATGGTGAGGAAGTTGGGGAACAGAGTAGATTCACGTGTTCTGTGATGGCTCTGGCACATGGTGAGGATGGATGATGAGAGATAGGGGAAAAGAGTGATCAATGTGAAGGTGACTGGACGTAAGCCTAGAGGCTCCGAAAAAGAAAGATTGGGTGGATAGATAGCGTGAAGCAGGCATTAGGAAGCATAAGTGTGAGGTAGCGAGAGAGCTTGCATTGAATAGGCGTGAGTGGAGAATGATTGTAAGTGAATTATTTTTGACGCTGCCCTGATGTGCTTTTCCGCTCTTGGCGTCTCGCTGAGAAACAAGATGGTCGTGGGTGGAGAGACCCGGTCAGTATGACGCAGCAGGGGTAACGCAATTTCACTGTCGGGCCCTGCTGCTGAAACAGACCTCGGTCCGCACTCCTGACCTAGAGTGTGTGTTGCAAGGCCTCCCGGCCGGACCCTTTAGCGCAATAGGGCTATGTTATGTTTGAGTGTGGGGGTATGAGAGGTTATGAGGTGCGCCTTGCCGTCAGCCACCCCCCTTTCCCAGGAATTCGGCCTAGCGTCTGTATCTGCTGTCAATATCTGTATTGGTATCGGAGAAAATGTTGTTTCAATTTGTGAGTATGTCATTTAATTTCGCTGTTCGAGTCTATTTCTCGGAATTGACGCTGCAAAACATAGCTTTGTTAGCAATTTCTATGATTGCCAATCATAAAAAAAATCTATTTCCAGGTATGCAAAATTGATGTGGAATTGAATGAAGTGACCTGGTTCTTCGAGGAAGATTTGTACTTCTCGGAAGTGATCTTTGTACCCAAACCTGGGACTGAGGTGAGAAGGAAGAGTTGTTGATTTGGGAAAGGTTTATCAGTTTGTAGAACGGTCATTAATGTGGGAAAGGTATATTGGTGTAGGAAATTCATGTGTGGATTGGATGGATCGGGAATTCAATTGTGGATCGGTCATGTGTGGATCGGGTATTAACATGGGCATTTAATACGGAAGATGACCTATTGGTGTGAGGATGGACTATTTAAGCAGAGCATTAGGTACTTGTATGGGATAAGATACACACATGTTGCTATCTTGACGTGGGAGAGACGATGGTGAAGAGGAGCCGATTGGTGTGAGAGAAAGAATGTGAGGGAACGATCATTAAAGTGGGGCTAAAGAGCTATTAAATAATATGCGAAGAGACCGTTTGGTGTGTGCGTGGGCTATTTGATTTAATCACGCTCTACATGGAGAGGTGGGGGAGTGAAAAAAGGGTCGGTGATGGTCAGACGAGGAAGGAGCTGTTGGTGGATGGAAGAGGGCTTATGTGTATGTGTTTAAAAATTTGCTAGAATGAGGAAGGAGCTGGCGGTATTATGAGGCGGCTATTGGAACAGGAAACGAGTTGATTAACGGGCTAAGAGAAATATTTATATTGATGTAGCGAATTTATCTAGGTAAGGGAGAAAAGTTACTGGTTCGAGAAGAGAGTACTCGTGGAGAGAGGGGTGCTGTGAAACGGGAGTATTAGTGGGAGGAATTGAGGATGTTGATTAGAATCTAGTAGCTAATCGTGTATTCTGTACTCATCCTCTGATGTAAGCACTATTGTCGAGAGATATTCTTCAGCATAGATATCTCTGAATGCAAATTCCATCTGATTGTTTCCTGATCTTTGTTGGCCTAATGAAAAAACAATGACAGGAGAATACGTATTGCTTTGCAGCAGATTACTTGTCGGGGTTTGAGACATACACTTCACTAAGAAATTTGTTCTCAATCGTTTTCTGAGTGATGAGATAATTTTCATCGAATGACAGAATGAACAATTGCTTCTACGTAAAAAAAAAGTATGTCTCTTCTCTGACATTTCTGAAATGTTGTCATAGCGTCATTCAGAACATACTCAGCAATGTACGTGTGCTTCATTAATGTGGGTGGGTGTGATCCTCCTCCTCAGGGCGCCGAGGATGACGGTGTCCTGGTGTGCAGCGCGTCGTTTTCCAGCAAGACCAAGCAGGGCTGCCTCGTGATGCTGGACACGAGATCCCTGAAAGAGGTGGCTCGAATCAGCTTCACCGCCCTCGCCGACGTTCCTATGCCACTGCACGGTATATTCCTGCCGACAACGCCGATGGGAATGCCCTGAACAGTCACTAGGTGGCATTGGGTATTGTGAACTTCATCACAAACCAATACTCGATTTACACTCGTTTCTGGGTGATATGTTTATTGTTCCTTATAGTTTTTAATTGTCTTTTAAAAGAAATAGCTATAGTTCCGGAATAGCATAGGGTATTTTTTATGAGTTGCATTGGATAACATGTGATTGGTTATGTGGAACAATTGACTCGGAGCTACCTGCAGTTACGTCATAGCATAAGGTATCGTTAATGAATTGTAAAAGAGAAGAGATAGGAGTTGTTTTATAGATGGATTGTATTGAAATGCTACAGTCACAGCTCCAGAGTAAGGGTCGGTTATGCGTTGTAAAAGCAATCAGATGAGCTGTTAATTAGATGTATGGACTCTTCGAAAAACTAACGACAACTCCGGAATTGTGTTCTGTTAAGAGTTTTTAAATAGTTCTGTTGTGTGATGATATGTGGACCTTAGCTCTAGTCTCAGGAACGTGATAGCGGTACTCCAGACTAAGACTACTGAATTTATTTTATGATCTTCTCATATTTACTATGTTTCTCTAATGACAGTGGATGTACAATATTCCGATATATCGTGCAGCTCGAATTGGTTAAGTTTAGCATTTTTATTGGTATCGCATATTGTCAAAGAGATGGTTTTCGAGTCTCCGAGTATTGTTTTAACGTTTTTGACCCACTATGGTTGACCCACCCACTATGGTCGAGTTGACCCACCCACTATGGTTGACCCACCCACTATGGTTGACCCACCCACTATGGTTCTCTCTTTGTATCGCACAATTGAGTCACAAATTTTGATACTTCATGTCATCAGGTTATTAAGTCTAATGATGATTCTTTGCAAATTATTATCGGCCGTTTACGGTCGCTTTTTAGCCGTTTGTCTATTATGTGATGATGTTCTAAGAGTGTGTTTATTAGCCGTTCATGGTCGTTCTTTAGCTGCATGTCAATTATGTGATGATGTTTCAAGTGTCTGTGTTTCAAATAGATTTGTTTATGTAATTTTTTATGAACTCAAGGTTAAAAACAGATTATCTCAGTGCACAGATGCTGATTATCTCAGAGCACGGATAATTATTATCTCAGAGCACAGATGATGATTATCTCAGAGCACGGATACTGATTATCTCGGAGCACAGATGCTGATTATTTCAGACCACATATGCTGATTATCTCAGAGCACATATGCTGAATATCTCAGAGCACATATGCTGATTATCTCAGAGCACAGATGCTGATTATCTCAGAGCACATATGCTGATTATCTCCTAGCACATATGCTGATTATCTCACAGCACATATGCTGATTATCGCAGAGCACAGATGCTGATTATCTCAGAGCACAAATGCTGATTATCTCAGAGCACAGATGCTGATTATCTTGGAGCACAGATGCTGATTATCTCACAGCACATATGCTGATTATCTCAGAGCATATATGCTGATTATCTGAGCACAGATGCTGATTATCTCCGAGCACAGATGCTGTCTATCTCAGATCACGGATGCTGATTATCTCAGAATACAGATGCTGATTATCTAAGAGCACATATGCTGATTATCTCAGAGCACATATGCTGATTATCTCAGAGCACATATGCTGATTATCTCAGAGCACATATGCTGATTATCTCAGAGCACATATGCTGATTATCTCAGAGCACATATGCTGATTATCTCAGAGCACGGATGCTGATTATCTCAGAAAACAGATGCTGATTATCTCAGAGCACATATGCTGATTATCTCAGAGCACATATGCTGATTATCACAGAGCACATATACTGATTATCTCAGAGCACATATTCTGAATATCTCAGAGCACATATGCTGATTATCTCAGAGCACATATGCTGATTATCTCAGATTACAGATGTTGAATATCTCAGAGCACATATGCTGATTATCTCAGAGCACAGATGCTGATTATCTCAGAGCACATGTGCTGATTTTCTCAGAGCACATATGCTGATTATCTCAGAGCACATATGCTGATTATCTCAGGGCACATATGCTGATTATCTCAGAGCACATATGCTGATTATCTCAGAGCTAGATGCTTAAATCACTGTGAAGAAGAATCACTGTATGCCAAATGATAACATTTTCCTTTACTAAATTATGGTTGACCACAAATGAATAAATGATACCACGGTTGCTGATTAACCTACTGATTGCAACTTGCTCCCCTCTATTGAACAATTATTTCGTTTACATCACAATATACATAAGCCTTGACTGATCTTATTATACCTCGTCAATGGATGCTCTAGAACTGCACACACGAGAATTCTGGTATAGGGAGTCAGATTTCTAGTATGGGCCCACGTCAAACAGTTACTGAAGAGATGGCGGTTTGTCACAAATGGTCGATGAGCGCCTGGCAGGCACATGCCTCTATTCTCCTTATGTTGGGTGGTATTAATCAAACACTGTATCGTGTTAGGAAAGGCGCTAGAGTCTCCGACAGCTAACCCTATCAAAAAAAGCATAACTCCTAAATGCAAGGTGGTATTATGATGCTCTCATTTAAATATTTTCAGTGGATTCCGCCGTTTTAATCGAGTTTAAGTAGTTACTTGGCTACGTTTTAACGATTTGATCATTTATTTTTTATACAACAATTGATTACATCATCATGTTTATTCTTCGTGTGTTATTGATTCCTTCGATGTACAGGTAACCCATATCTTCACGTCCTTACATCGTATTTCCTTGGGTCAAGATTAATATAACAAAAAAAAATTAAGCCTCAATCACCTACAAAATTATTTAACCGCAAACCGATTATTCTGGACAACACTTTTACTCGTTTTGAAGTTAAAACGGCGTTTGTACTAACCATTTTGCAAAGGAAGTTGGGCAAAATTGTTGCACAAATACTGTTACTATTTACGATGATGCCGCGTATTTCGTTTATTACATCATTCATGCGAAAATTCTGTACGAGTTCTATGCCGTGTTGTAGTGGACAACGAATGAGGCTTCCACGCGGAGATTGGGTCCGAATCCCATTGTAAGCGTCATTAGTTTAGCATGAAAAAAAATAAAGTAAAGGAATTGTTTATCATCCGAGGCGCTTTGCAAGTGTGAGATCGTGGCGTAATGTTTTTATTTTCGATACCATATGCTGGCCGTGCCTCTTGGATGGTACTGTAAATCCTGTGATTATTTCGTTCATTGTTTCTTCACCAGGCCCTTCCGCCACGAGCACACGGGTCACGTGTGCAGGAAACAAAGTGAAGCTGAAGCAGGGATGGGGTTAATGGACATATATCGTCCACGGTACTACTTTATTTTTATCATTACTAACTAATATTACGTTTGATCACTTGTGTTTTACATTTCAAGACCTTATATAACGACTGGTGCTAACAGCAAGCCTCTTGTGGACCATATTCGTGCACCATCCATGACTTGCGTGCATAGTGTTTGCCAGAACAACGCGATAAGCTGTATCAATCTTTGCCAGCTCAACGCGGTGAGCCCTATTAAGATTTGCCAGCATAACACAATGAGCCGTATCAATCTTTGCCAGCACAACGCGGTGAGCCCTATTAAGATTTGCCAGCATAACACAATGAGCCGTATCAATCTTTGCCAGCTCAACGCGGTGAGCCCTATTAAGATTTGCCAGCATAACACAATGAGCCGTATCAATCTTTGCCAGCACAACGCGGTGAGCCGCATCAATGTTTGCCGGTATTACGCGGTGAGCCGTATCAATCTTTGCCGGTATAAGTGAGCCGTATCAATCTTTGCCAGCACAACGCGGTGAGCCGCATCAATGTTTGCCGGTATAACGCGGTGAGCCGTATCAATCTTTGCCGGTATAACGCGGTGAGCCGTATCAATGTTTGCCGGTATAATGCGGTGAGCCGTATCAATCTTTGCCGGTATAACGCGGTGAGCCGTATCAATCTTTGCCGGTATAACGCGGTGAGCCGTATCAATGTTTGCCGGTATAACGCGGTGAGCCGTATCAATGTTTGCCCTCATGATGCGGTGAGCCGTATTATTGTTTGACAGCATAACGCAGTGAGCCGTATCAATGTTTGCCCTCATGACGCGGTGAGCCGTATCATTGTTTGACAGCATAACGCAGTGAACCGCATAAATGTTTACCAGCAGAACATGATGAGTTATATTAATGTTTTCCAGCATGACGCGGTGAGTTATGTTAATGTTTGCCAGCATAACGCGGTGAGCTATATTAATGTTTGCCAGCGTAACGCGGTGAGCCGTATCAATGTTAGCCAGATGACGGGGTGAGTTATATTAATGTTAACCAGCATAACGCGGTGAATTATGTTAATGTTTGCCAGCATAACGCGGTGAGCCGCATCAATGTTTGCCAGCATGACGCGGTGAGCCGTATTAATGTTTGACAGCATAACGCAGTGAGCTATATTAATTTTTGCCAGCATAACGAGGTAAGCCGTAACTTGAACTTGGGAGTAGGTGCTACCAAAATTTAGTAAGAAGCGGACGATGAATGGTCGTGTAAGAGGCTAGCAGCTGTAGACGCTGATCGCACTGCATAACCGCAGCACTATTTAGTACAAGATGCAATGAGGAAGAATGTGAACTAGAGTCTCCAAATTCGCAAAAAGAAAGTGATTTAAAGAAGCATCCCATGATTACGAGTCTATTGTTAGAAATAGATACTTATGGTACTCTGTATTAGTTACCAATTTGGTGATATGTTGTAGTTACAGTGAACTTCAATATAAAGGAATTGAATTGATAAGTGCACTTGCTCTTTCAAGGTGCGTTAAAATCAATGATGAAATTATTTAATTAATTTGAAGAAAACCCCTGAGGACATAGCCCTTCTAGTGGCATAACATTAATCTGACTCCAAGATGAATGCAAAAATTAATAATTAAAAGTTGAAGGGGAAATTTGATGTTTCAGATTTGACCGTATTTAAATTGTCACATCAAACAATTACTTAACTTGATGAAGGAGGTCTTAATGAAAATAGAACAGGAACCGGTAAGAATGATGAACAGATTTTAGGGTTCTTTCAGCGCCTGATTATTGGGCGAATCCTTCCTAAGGCATATCCTGAAGTGGGCTTGATAACTTGTCCTAGACTGTCAATTGCTGTGTTGCGACAACTCCGGACCGCTGAAAGGGCTGCCCGAGATTTTTGTCTTTAGAATATTGTCATACTGGAGGCAATTACACCTCATTCTGTGTGCTTGAATGCAGTCAGGCAGAATGAGTGGACATAGTAAATATTAACAAAATGTACATCTAATGAGTTTTTAAACTCTAATGTTGAGTACCTAATGTCAAAAAAATATATAATAATGAAAATATTATGTGGAACACGATTTGATTGTTCATTTCCGAAGATTGTTATGAATGCCTAATTTAGGTTGTACAATGAAACGTGAATTAGGATTCACACACAAAAATGTACGATAATAATGTGGAAATTATAGTTGAAACATATATAAACATAGTCATTACATTAACATTACATAGGCCATAGCTATGAGGCTCAACCAAATTTTTGGGCAATTGTAAAGGGAAAATCTTTAGGAGTATACAATGTACGTATTGGTTTCCTCTGGAGCTCAGAAGAATCTACTATGAGATCCAAAACAGTAATCACTGCCGTGAGGACTAGTTACCAACACTGGCACAGCGCCCTGCAGGAGAGCCCATTATGACTCACGTTCAGGCTCTGGTGGAAATGAGGCTCAAATCAAATCACCACAGGCACATTATAAAATTTCTTACCTGTAGTTCTTGGAGACACTTTTTTCAGGTGTTCCAACAATCAAACCCTTTTACTGAATTTATAGCTGAGTAATTAGTTGTGCATAGCATGTACCATAGCGAGCAAAAATTCGTTTATGGTTAGTCGTTAACCGGAAAAATAAATTCGACCATCCCCACGGGGAATTTAACTTCTTATGTAAATTTCTTGCGGTACTATGTGTGGACAAAGCCTCTTAATGGGTAATATTACTAAAATTTCCGATGAGTTCATATATAGAGCGGAAAATGGACATTGAATATTTCACTTAGTTTTAAATCATAAACGAATTTTTGCTCGCTACTGTACATTTCAGTCTAAATATCTTTCAGTTGGTAATTGGCAATGGAACAAGGCAATTCCCAGTTATTATTTGGCACTTGAGCAATGAAACACAAATTCCTGAATTATGGGAAAGGGAACAGTGAACATTTATCACATTTTATCTCTTATGCCTAATAATTTCATTCTTCTGTTGCCTATAAATCAGATTATAAGGAACACTTCCAAATAGATCTTATGCTATTAATTTCACACCAAGGACTGTTGGCAGCAGTCTCGTGGTCCAGTAACTGTGTTCTATCCGAAACAAATTACAAAACGATTGTGGATACACGTGATTTACATAAGAAGTTAAATTCACCGTGGGGATGGTCGAATTTATTTTTCCGGTTACCGATTACCCATAAACGCATTTTTGCTCGCTATGGTACATACTATGCATGACTAATTACTCAGCTATAAATTCAGTAAAAGGTTTTACTTGTTGGAACACCGGAAAAAAGTGTCTCCAAGAACTACAGGTAAGAAATTGTATAATGTGCCAGTGGTGATTTGATTTGATTTGAGCCTCATTTCCACCAGAGCCTGAACGTGAGTCATAATGGGCTCTCCTGCAGGGCGCTGTGCCAGTGTTGATAACTAGTCCTCCAGGCAGTGATTACTGTTTTGGATCTCATAGTAGATTTTTCTGAGCTCCAGAGGAAACCAATACGTACATTGTATACTCCTACAGATTTTCCCTTTACAATTGCCCAAAAATTTGGTTGAGCCCCATAGCTATGGCCTATGTAATGTTAATGTAATGATTATGTTTATATATGTTTCAACTATAACTTCCACATTATTATCGTACATTTTTGTGTGTAAATCCTAATTCACTTTTCCTAGTACAACCTAAATTAGGCATTCATAACAATCATCTTCGGAAATGAATAATAATCGAATCGTGTTCTACATAATATTTTCATTTTTTTTTTTTTACATTAGGTACTCAACATAATAGTTTAAAAACTCATTAGATGTACATTTTTTTATACTAACTATGTCCACCCATTCTGTTTGACTGCATTCAAGCACACCGAATGAGGTGTAGTTGTTATAATCAGCCTCCTCTAGCACATATATTTGGAAATATTGCTAACCGAACATTACTACAAAGAGCTGCGTTGGGTATGCCCGAGAAACTGTAGGTCTTAGGCCTGTTAACCCTAGCTTAAGTTACACGAAGAAATCCCTTGCCTTGCATATTTTTCGGTTCCCCTTCAAAACCAGGTGGTTCCCCCATATGGATTACAGGACGTGAGACGTTGACGAGTCGAGGGCCATGTGGGCATCCTGCAAAGCTCGACGATTCAGCATTGTTTGGACTAAATCCAATAACAAAGAGGGGCTGTGTTTCACACTGTTGAGCTCAGGGTTATCGTATATTGTAAACAGAAAGATGGGAAGAGCCTGTAAATTAGTTAACGGCCTAAGTTTATCTTGTATGCCAATAAGGCCAAGGCTTCAAGACACCACGCCTCTTTGGGGAGGGGCCCAGAAGATGAGGGGTTCCCTTATTAGAGGATCACTTCATACACATAAATAAGGCCCTCCCATATTATTTCAGGGTGCAGATCTACAGTGTAGATCACATCTCATTCCATTAGCTGAGGCTTCGGGTGGAGGTGAGGCTGATTTAAGACAGCGACCAACATTAAAATCTCATGTTTAGTTGCGTCTGATTTAGCCCTTCAGCGTTTATTTGTTTTGTATGACAAGTTTCGCTATATATTCAAGTATACATTCATACTTAGATAAGTGTATTAATTACTCAGTTCTTATGTCCCGTGTTTTGTATCTCCCTGCAGGGTGGGCGCTTTCGTTTGCGCTTCGCCTATCGCTTTAGCTTTCCGCTTTTTATTTTTCGTTTTACGCTGTACACTTACTACACTTCTTTTTGCTGTTCGTTTACACTTTTGTTCCGCTGTGTCCGTTTATATTACAAGCAGTGTTTAGTGCTCTATTGAGAGTGAAACTGTTGATATGTTACTTTGTTATATTTCAAAATAATATTATAAAACAACTCGTTTAATCATTTGTACCTTGCATTTACCTGATTATAACACTGGTGGTTCAGCGGTGAGGGATATTAAAGCAAACAAAAATTAAATCAATCACTCATTGAAAACAAATTAAAATCATCACTTTACACTTAAGAACAAAATGCTTTAACCCCTTACGCACGCCCTCCATCGAGACACTCGACCAGTGCCACGCCCTCTCGTGACCACGTGCTACTAAAAGAAAAAGGCAACAATGAGGAAAGAACGGGAGACCATCTCTGCGGGCACCAACCACCACGGCGGGCGGTAGCGAAGGGTCGACCAAAGACACGTGCCATGCCTGCCCGAAGTCTGACAGCGCGTTCAGGCAACCGCAAACGGGAGCCCAGCGTTCGCGCTAAAATTATTCCCGCACACGCGCACTATCGCCACTTCACTTTACCTCACTGTCATAGCCGGACACTGTCATAACCGCTAAAAATCTTTCATCCCACGTGCTTTCTACCTAACGATGATACAGCCCACACGCATTTTCCACCACTTCAAAATCTGCCACTGTCATATCTGCTACTGTCATTTCCGCGAAACAGGCGTACCAACCTAACAGTTATCACTTTAGTGAAACTTCAATAAAAAAACGCTAAAAAAAAGGCATTACATACCCTAAAAAAATACGTATGTTTGCCCCGCGGGTTAGAAATACGTACCTTTGCCCCGCGGGTTAGAAACACGTCCCCTAGGTTAGGTTAGGTTGGGCAGGAAAAGTTTCATTAAAGTGATAACCGGTAGAATGGTACGACTGGTGGCTGATTCTGACGTGAAAGAAAAAGATTTTCGCCAGAATGACACTGGCAGATCTGACAGTGGCTGGTGTGACTGAGGAACGGTGTGGATGTTCGCTGTTAAAAAATAGTACCGTAGGTAGGTTGTCGGAACAACTTGGGGCTGATAAGGCAGTTGGCGGAGATGATAGGGGTTGATCTGACATTAGCTA
>SDVV010020813.1:0-13250 GCA_016164225.1 Gammarus roeselii | reverse complement strand
GCCCCGCGGGTTAGAAACACGTACCCTAGGTTAGGTTAGGTTGGGCAGGAAAAGTTTCATTAAAGTGATAACCGGTAAAATGGTACGACTGGTGGCTGATTCTGACGTGGGCTGAAACAGATTTTCGCCAGAATGTCACTGGCAGATATGACAGTGGCTGCTGTGACTGAGGAACGCTATGAATGTTCGCTGTTAAAAAATAGTACCGTAGGTAGGTAGTCGGAACAACTTGGGGCTGATAAGGCAGTTGGCGGAGATGATAGGGGTTGGTCTGTTCAAGCGGTGGCATTAAATTGGTGAGGTCGAACACATCAAGTCGTTGAATTGCTTACACGCAACAACGATTGAACCAGAATGATGCACTCGGGCAGCAAAGATATTCGAATTTGGCAAATATTTATGCATACATGATGGCTGCTCAAAACAGCTCTAAAGGTTAAAACATCAAATTAGGTTGTACCGATTCAATTACCGCTTGTAAATAACATTGCGAATGCAACGGAGGTCGAATATTCGAGGAATTCTCATAACAAAGGGGATTCAGTACATACATTCCCGTCAATAAAGAGCGACACGCACGACCAATTAAAAAGTCAGTACATCAACAAAAAAATTAACAACATGGAATTATTCTTTAAAACATGGTTTCTTGTAAATTGATCAAATATATGAACAAGTTTGCTAGCATCTCTAATATAATTGAACTTTACAGTGACCACTATCTTTCGAAAAATAGTGTATGACCAGTGACAAAACAAATCGAAATATTCTAAAGAAAATTGAAACTGGCATAATAATATTTGCTTCGAATTTTGTTTCAGGAGCTCAACGGCTTGAATTTTTGTGATGTTCGTTTTTTTTCAGACCCTTCCTATCGATTTTTTACACGGAAATCTTGGTGATTTCTCAAAAGGCCTCATTATAGGGATAACTATTCCGAAGCGAAGAAAAGTCAACAGGCTGATATATGGTCAGGTAAAATCAACATGCATGTATATACGACTACAAAAATTAATAAATATATGGCCGATACACATAGCTGAACGTTTTTTTTCCTATGCCTAATGTTTCGTCACTATCTCTAATAGGTAGGTACTGCTCATCACCTGGAAGAAGTTAACATAATGTTTACATAATGTCAGAATGTAATAGCTTTTTTATTTGGGTGTATGTACATCCAACTATGGTGAAATAAATAGTACTTCGTATCACAAATTGAGCAGCCAAAAATAAAAAACTACTTATTTCAATGATGGCCTTTTTATTCCCACTGAAATATTCAAGTTCTAAGTCAATCCATGACGTCACAGCCTGCAACCGTGTCAAGATGAACTATGGCACCGATAGAGCATCTTCATTCATGACGTCACAACCTGCAACCGTGTCAAGATGAACCATGGCACTAATAGAGCATCTTCATTCATGACGTCACAACCTGCAACCGTGTCAAGATGAACCATGGCACTGATAGAGCATTTTCTTTCCTGACGTCACAGCCTGCAACCGTGTCAATATGAACCATGGCACTGACAGAGCATCTTCATTCATGATATCACAGCCTGCAACCGTGTCAAGATGAACCATGGCACTGATAGAGCATCTTCTTTCCTGACGTCACAGCCTGCAACCGTGTCAAGATGAACCATGGCACTGATAGAGCATCTTCTTTCCTGACGTCACAGCCTGCAACCGTGTCAAGATGAACTATGGCACTGATAGAGCATCTTCATTCATGACGTCACAACCTGCAACCGTGTCAAGATGAACCATGGCACTGATAGAGCATCTTCATTCATGACGTCACAACCTGCAACCGTGTCAAGATGAACCATGGCACTGATAGAGCATCTTCTTTCATGGATTATATGAATCCTTGAAGAACATTTTGATATTTTACCATCACATAACTCCATTCCTGTACGTAGGTAGTACCCAAATTTCGATTCCGGTGTTTGGGTTCCTCTGACGATAACGTCGTAATTAATGTCGTCCTCATAGCAAACAATCGCCTTCAATAAGTCGAATATCCAGTTTAGTTAGACTTGGCTTAGTAATGGGATGTTCAAATGTTTCTTCATTATAACAATACCAATGAGTTATGGGCCTAGAATCGTTCGATAAAGGGTGAAGGCTTATAAACATTTGTTTGTGTTACCATGAATACATGATATGTAGTTCGTGAAGGACATATCAATTCAATAAATTGCCGTTACGGAAGGTAATTAGTTACCTCACCAAAATCTTGATATCAAACTAAATCAAGCTAAGGCAGTGCACTCCTGTTATTGTTTAAAGTGGCACTGCCGAAATATTACATGTTAGTGCAGAGACTTGAAATAGGCCTCGTTTCTCAAATAAGCTCTCCACTTTCTCCCTCATCCTCCTAAGGCCTCTCGTTGATGGTAGGCTGTCAAGCGCTATAGTTTGATGTGAGCAGAAGCGAACGTTTCACACGACATTCATTTTGTAGTCTTCTATCAGCTGATAAAATTCAGATGAGTTTGTCACCATAAATTGACGGCTCATAGTTCACTTATCTTTATATGATGAATTATCCCCGATGAGAATGTTGTATCATCTATTAAATCACTGACACAAGAAAGGAACGATGGGAGAACATAACTTTATCATAAATCGATTAGCACCTCCTGAATGGATGAATCTGCGCTAAATAAAATCCATCAAGCTGGCAAGTAGAGTCCCTGTTACATCAAGAACGAGCTGCGCGAAAGAGGTTCGTTTGTGCTCGGAGACTTTGGGAGACATAAATTAATGTATTTCTTTGAAAATATCGTCGGTGCGGTGTTTCCGAATTTATTAGAGATTATACAATAAAATATAAATTAGATTTTAATAAATATCCTCCAGATACTTATACGACTATCAACTTTATCTTGACAAGATGTGTTTCACTCAAGAAATATCACTGCAAGGATCATTCATGGGTAAACGAATGACCTAACACTACATATATACCATGAATCATTCCTCATAATTCTTGAATGTTTGTGTATCAAAGCAAGTTAAATATTAAAGCTCAAGTGTGCATGTTAACGTTGGAACTACTTCATGCCGGCCGCCACTGCTCAGGACCTTTATTCATAGTATGACGCTCTTTGTTCGCATTATTGGTTAATACACCCTTTCCAGTTACAATCTCCAATGGATGCCTTCATACAATAGTGTGTCATGATGAGTTGTGCCTTCGGGAGTATAGGGCCTCTAAACGTAGTATCAATTGGTTAAATGTAGTGTCAACGATGTTAGAGGAATGTTAAAGACGTCTAGTGAAGTGTCGTCTCCTGAAAACTTTGTGCTAGGCTGCAGCTATGCGAGTGTACCGTTCCTCTTCATCTAAAATAGTCGACGCGAATCATTTCATCACACAAGCTGGCTTTCTAACATTTACCACCAGGAATGGAAGTGTGAATATGTTACTCCATCGTAGATTCTAATTGTTATTGCAAACATATCATTGGTTGGCGTGGTCTACTGAGACAGTCTCATAAGATTGTTTCGCTCTGATCACTCTACGTGAAAGTATGACATGAACGCTTGCACGATAGACTGCCATTGGAAGCTGAAGGTGCCAGGTTCGAACCTACATGACGGTCTTCTAAATGGTTAAAGGCCAGTCCGTACATGCCATGGGTAAAAGAAAGGCTACCACGTGGCTGTTTCGCTGTAAGCCGACGTGTAAGCGAAAAATATTCTAACTCAAATAAATGAGAAATGCAAAAAATATCAATAAATGTATATTGAAATTATGTTCCAGGCGATTGTGAGAATTTCATATTCAAAATGTGAGGGCCAAGTGTAGGAGAACTTCATTAATGAATATGAACCTGCTTTCACAGGTGAAGTTTTGTGTATCGTTGTTTACAGAATCATGGGGCAGTTTTCCGATTAATTAGGCAAACGCCCCTCATAGGAGAATTCCTTCCAATTACTTGAAATTTTGATAATACATCAGTCCATCACCGGGAAGCTCTCTTTGTGTATTTTTCTTTTGTAAGCGTATGCGCATCAAAATAACTTTTTGATATTAGACATATGCTTCTTTGTTACGGCTGCCTCTGTAGTGCCAGCAATGTACCGGTGAGAAATGAAGTTCATAATAGTTAGAATGCGTGTTGTAATATCAGCCTCTGTCATTCAAACCTCTGTATCGAGTAAAGGTCATGGTCACTGAACAATCTTTTGCACTTATCTCACCTCTGAAGTGTTTCGACCAGTTCCAGAAAGTCATGAAGTCCACAAGCATTCACGATATGTGAGACGACGTGTAATTTAACAGCTATTTTGTACAAAAAAGTAAAGTCTCATTGAGGAGCGTATTTCATTCAGGAGGGAAAGAAGTACGACAAAACACACTCAATGTCCTCCGAATAGATTTTACGTTTCTACATGTGATGAATTATCAACATTTTGCGCCCAGTACACCATTACTAATTTCTGCATTCACGAACCGTTTGGGGGCACTTAGCTCAAACAAATTTCCAATCGGTTGTTGCGCATATTGGATTTTCTATACTCATATTCACCATTTCTGGTCGGTTACATCAAAATATAATACGTTTAAATCATTATCATTTCAGAAAACTTTATTTTCTAGGATTCCTCCATTTTTTTGTAACATCAAATTAATAACAATATTATCGATACAATTCAGTGTGTACTATTCAAGACACATTCATCATCATTTAAAATGAGATGGCAGACAAATAAATTAACCTCTTTTTTCCTATACCTAGGAATATCTATAAAATCGTCCGTTTATAAATCGAAAAGATTGAAAGATTATTAAACAACATACGTGTGAAATGAAATGATTCCTTTGTCTTCAGCCGTCCTAACCCTGGCGAGGCGGGACAGCAAGGCTCCTCTCACCCTCCCTCATGGTGCATGTGTATGTGGCGCTGTGCATGGCGGTATCAAACATTGTGCCCGGGAATGGAGGAAACAGAAGGCTGCCATTAGCAAGAGGGCGCACTAGGTTGGGGAACTGGTGGCGGGAGAAGAAAGAGATGATGAGGGAAAATATAGTCGTCGACACAATAAAGTTTATTAGGCATTTGTTTCATCAACATTCCAGATCTCTTTGACCAGGCCAGGTCGACGAGTGTAGCAGTCTTTTATATTTCAAACATTCACGTGTGTAATAGATAAAGGTTCTATTTTTTTAAAGGTTGATATTAGTATGACGTTGTTAGGTTGTCCAAATGCATGTATCGACCATCATTTCACTGATCCATATGACATTACACAGTCTTAAACTAATATATTTTATGAACCATTACACTTATAGCTGCTTTATTGAAGTCCGTAATTAGAAAGTCGATCCAGATTCCGGAGTGTCTGAAATCGATTGGTTCGGGAAAAATAGGCTTCGTACCGCTCTCAGGCTGAAAACGAAAGTTCGAAACTCTTGTTTATTCGCCGAATCATTTTTTTGGATCAACTGTAGGAGCAACATGACAAAAAAATTATGATTATTTCAGCACTAGATTATCCTTCTTTATATGAATGAAGTTGAAGAAGCGATGAATGATGACTTGGACGAATTGATTGATAAATGGAATTTCAAACTAAGAATCGAACGTTACACTTGAAAAATGCTTATTCGATACCAAACAGATTGATTAATATTGACGAATCTTTTTCCAACATTGACTCTAGAATAATGGGGTCATCTTGTTGGGTCGAAAACACTTTACTGAATGAATAAACGAACGTTGAAATTCGATAAAATTTTGCGTTCAGAGTGTAATTGTGTTACGTAGTCTGTAGATTTGTTTGTCATGTTCTTAAACACGCACGACTAATAGATTGCTTTTCTCGCTTAAAATTGAGCTGTTCATTTATGTGCTTTTGAGTAGAATGGGACACAAATTGATTAATCTTGTCTTGCAGACGTCAAATCCTTTTTTTGTCGTCTGTTGTTGCTTGTTGTGTGTAGATTCAATGATGAAACTATTAAATAGTTAACAAACATTGCTACGTACGAAAACTTCGTCAAATGAACACCCGTGAAAACTTCGCCAAATGAACACTCCGCTGATACGAATGAGATTGGTTGAAAAAAGTGATACGTAATTTTGATATCCGTGTTATAAATTTCAGGCCACACTCTGCAAATCATTTTTCTTCCGTACATAATAGTGGAAGTAGTGGACACCAAATAGTCGAAATTGCGTGATCAAGTGGATTGTATTTGCCATTCGATTCTGCATACTCAGGTATGATGGCCGACATCCACTTCGTTTTGGTTGTTGGGTTTCACTTTCTCCTTTTTCTGAATCCTCGCCTTCATAATTTTATTCGTTTCTTAATCCTTTCCGTTTACCTTTTTCTACAGTGAACCTGCATCGTCCTGCCTGATCACTTCCATCCCTGCTCATGCACTGAGCTCTGTTCGTCTCTTTGCTTTCTTTAAGCTCCCCCGCCCTACTGTCCGCGGTCTCTGAAACAGTGGGGGCACAGCCTGTTGCTTCTTCAATCAAGGTCCCCGACGGTCCAGATTTATAGTAAAAAAAAATCTAAACAAATAAGCTAATGTAGGACCCGCGGGCTATGGGCCCAACTACGGCTCAAAAACGGCTAACAACTTTCGATGAACCACTACCGGCCCACGATGAATCTTGACCGGAAAACGATTCCCTGGGAAGGATTGCTCACTAACTTTGATTTGGGCGGTTCAGCTTCGAACCGCGGGGAGAAGTTATGGTCGGTTCATAAGGGACCAAAGTCTCCGTGAATCTCCCGTGCAGCAGGTGAGCGGATAACTTGATTTCAGATCATCTGAGGGCGAAAAAAATATTCAGTCCCAATTTGAGAAATGACTGACACTTGTGTTCATGATATACGTATATGATTATTCGCAATCAATAGTTCATGGCATTACATTTTGTCACACCCTGATATAATGAAATTAATGTGATCGACATGGAACGGCGAAAGCACACTTTGTATATCAAATATGTTATTGCCTGTTCAAATGGAATGTAGAATCTCCGCATGCCAATGAGTGTTACCTAGGAACGGATAAGTGAACCACTGATAGAACCAGATGATGTTTCGCTAAGTTCTGTGCAGCAGTCGCAAGAAATTTTTCTGAAACTGCTGAACAACCATTATAGTTTTTATCCCTAAAAGAGAAACATGAATGGATGATAAGGAAAAGCCAATCGAAATGAGGAGCAAGAAGTAGAAAAGTTGTAACGCAGCAACAGTTGGATTCAAAATATAATCAGGCTAACAGTTATCTCACATGCTATAGAAAAGAATTTTTTTTTTGTCGTGGGGTTTCCAAGAAAAAAACATACATATACAATTCCATAATTAAAGGGTAAACAGCCTTAGGGTTTAATATGACTTGTTCACCGTTTACCTGTAGTGATCAGTGACAGAAGACTCGATAGTACTGATCGGTGACACAATTATCAGTAGTACTGATCTGTGGCATAATGATCATTCGAAGAGATATGTGACAGATGGATCAAAAGTACTGATCTATGACAGAAAGATCAATAGTACTGATCTGTGACACAATAATCAGTAGTACTAATTTGTGGCATAATGATAATTAGAAGTGATATGTGACAGATTGATCAACAGTACTGATCTGTGACACAATGATCAGTAGTACTGATCTGTGACACAATGATCAGAAGGATCAAAAGTACTGATCTGTGACACAATGATCAGTACTACTGATCTGCGGCATAATGATCATTAGAAGTGATATTTGACAGATGGATCAATAGTACTGATATGTGACAGAAGGATCAATAGTACTGATCTGTGACACAATAATCAGTAGTACTGATTTGTGGCATAATGATCATCAGAAGTGATATGTGACGGATGGATCAATAGTACTGATCTGAGGAAGAAGGATCAAAAGTACTGATCTGTGACACAATGATCAGTAGTACTGATCTGTGGCCTAATGAACATTAAAAGTGATCTGTGACAGATGGATCAATAGTCGTGATTTGTGACAGAAAGATCAATAGTACTGACCTGTGACAGAAGGATTAACAGTAGTAATCTACGTTCGAGGTGTAGGTGACCCGGGTGAGCGTCATGCGCATTAACCCTATCCATGACTCCCATCCCATCCTTCTGACTAATTGATATTAGTCTGATATTAGTCGGTTCATGGACCAACGCACCCATTGCAGTCTACTGCGAGCAACTGGACGGGGCCACAGCACGTGGTGCTTTACAACTGGACGGGGTCACAGCACGTGGTGCTTTACAACTGGACGGATTCACAGCACGTGGTGCTTTACAACTGGACGGGGTCACAGCACGTGGTGCTTTACAACTGGACGGATTCACAGCACGTGGTGCTTTACAACTGGACGGATTCACAGCACGTGGTGCTTTACAACTGGACGGATTCACAACACGTGGTGTTTCACAACTGGACGGATTCACAGCACGTGGTGCTTTACAACTGGACGGGGTCACAGCACGTGGTGCTTTACAACAGGACGGATTCACAGCACGTGGTGCTTTACAACTGGACGGATTCACAGCACGTGGTGCTTCACAAATCAACCACCCCCGGCTTGGTGGGGCTGCAGTAGAGGGTAATTCCTCGCATCTCTTCGTTCTCGAGTTTTTTTGAGAATTTTATTGAAATACCACCGAGGCGACTTAACTTGAATACCTTCAATTGTATAAATAGAGACTTTCGACATTTCGATGCATTCGTTCAGGTACTGTTTTCAGGCTTTGAAGACCTCATTTTATTTTATTTTTAAAAATGCAAACCATAATTTTGAGATTCGATTCTTTATTATCAATAAATAATAAGAATCTGAAACGCACAATCTAGGATTATTCTGCTGCGTACCTATTCTGTTAAGCTCTTCCAACGTTTGGTGTTCATTTAATCATGCGTTTTCAGATAGCTCAATACAGCAGAGTTGGAGGAAGTTTGCAGCTATCTGTTAATAAATATGAGAAAATATGACAGTCCGTAATGCACCAGCGAACCTGAAGCGCAGCCCAGAAAAGAATTGCAACAGGAGAGGAGGCGCGTTTGAAGCTCGGCCCGTAAGAGAATTAGAGCGGCGTGAATCATCCGTTGCTCGAAAGACTCGGGACGGACCGAGTGAAAAATCCCCGCATTTGCTCACATAATTCTGTGCGGTACTGATGTAGACCTTCTCCTTATTTAGTTCTATAATTACAATTGAATGAATGCCGTTAAAGAGGAGACATTTTCAACGTAATTGAATGCCAGAGCCGCTGAGATGTTACTGCTTTGCTAGGAAGTAATGTTAATATTAACTGAAGAGCTGCTAGCAACAGATGCCCGCTACAAGATGTAGCGTTGAGAAAAAACTCCAGGGTTCTTCTCTCACCGAGCAGACGACGATATTGTTATTTTTTAGCAGTTAGACAATGATTTTGACGGCTTGAAATGCATGCTATATTCCTGTAAATATGAAATCGTGAGTTGCTGTTACAAAAACTGCAAATAACAAATGAAATAAGTGGCCATTTATTGTTTCGATTGGGATGTGGGCACTGAAGAAGAATACCACTGATTCCAGCTGCTGTACTAGTGTTTCAGATTACACATATATACATTTTTTTGGGCTAGTGACTAAACTTTATCAAAAAACGGTATCGGCGACAGAAATCATGCTTCCTGACCCAGACTAGGAAATACAGGTAGCCAACAGTGCTTCATGACGGACAAGTCTATCGCTTTGCCGGGTTTTTAAATGGCAATAGGGAGTTATGTATTACTTTTAAATGCGAGTTTTGTTGCACGATAGTACTGAGAAGAGAAACAACCTGGGCTAGGTTGCATAACTCAACATTCTACAGGTTACCTTATAGTATAATTGACAGTTATACCAACTCATAAGATGCTTACTTTGAAGTTGCACTCAATTGGCTCCGAAAATTGGGGGAATAATAAAGGACCATAGTGTTAAACGAACAGTGTAGTTTCACCTTAGTTTCACCTTATATTTAGTCGGCCCCGACCTACTGTCTAGTCCCTTGTCGTATTCCTATTCAATATAAATTCATTTAACGTATTTCGGCCAGCACCGCCATAAACTTGATACTATCTTAGAGACTTACTACTGTCTAACAAGGAACGGACCACAGATAGCTCGGTATGCAGCCTTCCTCTTACAATCCAAACTATCACCTTAGGGGCACACAGACGCTACAACGACAAATATAGTGCGTCTGCCCTGCCTTGTCGCCCCATGTTCATGGTCCCGTGACCTCCTGAGAATGGTCCCTTCCTGGATAGGATCCCAGGATAAGCACAACCGCTGGGCTTTCCAAAACTCCTCAAGGTCCTCTGGCCTAATTCCCCCAGTATATAAGCTCTGCATGTTGCTGAGCCCTCAGACTAGGTTTGAGCCCCACACACGCCAAACGGTTTCCGTGCTTATTATATACTATACGGTAGCCTCCTCATCCTCTACCATTTGGCTCCCCAATACTGACTATTTGATAGCAAGTTAAATTGTATTAGCTTGTGAAAAGAATAAAGTTTGTTTCTCTATTTGGATACTAGACAGACAAATAAATACTACAGATTTCTGCAAGTTTTACTTCAAACCCAAAAACTCCAGTCTTGTCTAAGATAGAGAAACACCGAAAATTAGTAGTAAATTTATTGGTGACGATTTGGTCTAACACGTTGGTTGTCTTCAGAACTTTGTTTATAAATGAAGTTTGTGTAGTAAGGAAGTTGCCAAAACAGATATCAGACATTGCAATTGAGCATAGTAAACACTGGGAACAGAGCCTAATGGCATTAGGTTATTCATTGACGTATCGTTATACAAGACATTTATAACATTTATACAATTCGTAATTCTTTTGGAAAGTGTGAAAAGTTTTGAATGGCGTGCAGCAGATTTCCGAGTTTGGGATAGCATCATCTTGATCGGTGGCGAGAAGCTGAAGTAAGCTGCTTTGTCTGTTCCAGGGTGGCGAGGGTTCATGTTGTTTAGCAAATGCAGGTAGCCGGCAGCCAGCACCAGTGCAACAAAATTAGTCAGCTCTTCCAAGGTATGCTCCAAAAAGTGAGTCAGGCTTGTAGAGGTTTTAGTGACCGTGTAGGTTTCCTTTCCTTTCCCCGACCACCAGGTTTCAAGTGCTTTGAAATAATTGATTTTCGCATTTTGGGTCTTTTTTGAGTTTTCAATCGATGCTGAGCTTGACATAGAATCTGATAAAGTTTTCAATTGCATCTGTTATGTCGTCCTGCAATGGTTGTACATATTTGTTCATGACCTGTTTATATCTTCATCAACTCATGAAAGTATGTAATTGTTATTATTGAGGACTTGTTTTCTTCTAATCAACTTATGATCCAGAATGATCCAGTTGAATAATATTTCTGTGTTCGATGGGCATGGGTTTCAATAGCGACTTTTTGTGGGTAATCCGTGAATGGGATTACTAGTTACTATTGAGTACTTTGTCAGGAAGTTTTTTAATTTGGCTGCGCGACGTACGAATCCATCTGCATGAGAGTCAACTCAATGAAGAGGAAGTTAATATTTGTTGCCCTTCATAACCTCCTGTGTAAATTTCAGAACAGAACTTCGTGTCATCCATGTTTGGAGAGGTTCTTATGACGTGTGTGATTGAACACGGCAGAAATGTCGTCCACGTACCTCCAGGGCTATATGGGAAATATATTGAATTATTCATTTGTAGTAATGGGGAAAAATAGATGTAATAAAATAAAAACTGTGAATACAAGCTGACGGAATAAGTGTACATAAAATAACGTTTCGTCAACCAAACCATCTATATAAGACACAAACACCTTCTTCAGATCGCTTCGGAAAACTAGAATTCAGATTTACTATGGCAGAAGAGAAAAGGTTGAAATGGGTGATGAAAATGTTATGAAAGAGACCCGAAAGCAGAAAAATGTCGTGCACCAATTCTCCATCACTGAGGCTACCTACGATGGGAATACACCAACACTTGTCCTTGATAAACGCTTGCGGTAACACACCGGCAGAGCAGCATACTTCGGCCATTCGCAACTGATCAACGGTGATGCCATTCCAGACCCAGTCAGTGAATAATTACTACATTCTAGGGTCAAAAACCTTCTACTGTTGGTGAATTCGGACTGGAGTTGCAGGTACTATTAATTACGTGAACTGGTTAACCTGCTGTACTTCAAGTGCTGCTCTTGCAAATTAAATTGTAGGAATTCATTTTATCGAAGTCACAGAAACATAAGACAAAATGTAAAAGCAGGTAAACTGAATTATTTAGGTATAGTGTTCGATGGTTTTGCCTTGATCGGGAGCAACTTAATATATTTATATGGCAGTGGCCGTCATCATTGAGAGTTCCATGGAACAAAGAAAAAAAAGTTTCCGCAAGATTATCCGTTAGGTCTATCAATTCATGAGGCTTATTTTAAAATACCTAAATTCCAACCCTAACTGTTTTGTATTTTTTTCTCTAAACCTAAAATGTGGATGCCTAATAAATGTGGGAGGCCTAATAAATGTGGATGCCTAATAAATGTAGATGCCTAATAAATGTGGATGCCTAATAAATGTGGATACCTAAGGCTCGTGAGAGAAATTGAAAAAAGTAACTCGATGAGTTAAATACATGATTCTGATGTCATGAATGTAAATTCTTCGAAAAAACGCATAACCTAAGCGTTCCCATGAGAAACACTGTTTAAGGGAGGAAGTATTGAGAGAGGTCATGAGTAGGAAAGGAGGAAAATTATCAAACTGACCGTGTGATATGTTAAGCAATGAAAGATGGGGCGGCATCTGGTCTTACAACACCGAACCAAAATTGTTGCTTCGTTCATTGCAACCAAATTTTCTAACGGACTGCGATTAAACTCAAACCTGTAAAGAAGTGTTAAAAATCTTCATGATTTTTGTAATGATGGAAGTTATGGGTCGTATGCAATATTGAATCGCCTGCCAAAGAGTCAGTTGGTACTTTTCTAATGCCACAATATTGTTGGACAGCATCCTTTAAGGGGACACTAAGTAACGGACTCGATTCGAGTCAGCGTACATTAACATCCGCTTCGGTGCCAGCATAGGGATTCACTGCCCTACAATCGGAGTGTCTGATAGCCTAGCTTACACATCCATGCTGTCTATGTATATTTCTAGAAAACGTATAATAGGAAGGAAAAATGATGGCATTCATAGAGGACTCTATTATATACACAAATTTTTAAATGTATATACACACAT
>SDVV010020812.1:0-13251 GCA_016164225.1 Gammarus roeselii | reverse complement strand
AGTTTGAGAGCACCAACTGTATATCAATGCATTATGCTTGCTGATATGAGATTGAGAGCACCAACTGTACATCAATGCATTACGCTTGCTAATATCAGCTTGAGAGCACCAACTGTATATCAGTGCAGTATGCTTGCTAATATCAGCTTGAGAGCACCAACTGTATATCAATGCATTATGCTTGCTAATATCAGCTTGAGAGCACCAACTGTATATCAATGCATTATGCTTGCTAATATCAGCTTGAGAGCACCAACTGTATATCAATGCATTATGCTTGCTAATATCAGCTTGAGAGCACCAACTGTATATCAATGCATTATGCTTGCTAATATCAGCTTGAGAGCACCAACTGTATATCAGTGCATTACGCTTGCTAATATATCAGCTTGAGAGCACCAACTGTATATCAGTGCATTATGCTTGCTAATATATCAGCTTGAGAGCACCAACTGTATATCAATGCATTATGCTTGCTAATATCAGCTTGACAGCATCAACTGTATATCAATGCATTATGCTTGCTAATATCACCAGACAAATCACGTTAGGAAGGGTATGTATTACTGTTATCCCCGTGGAGTAACCGGTGTACGTACGTAATCAATCATATTTTAGACTGCGACCAATAATATCAATTGACATTGTAGTGTGTGCAATGGTGGGGCGTGTATCGACTAACCAATTACAGTGATTATAAACTTGAGTGATCACGATCTTCCGTTTCGTCCTGTTCCGTATCCAACACTGCACGCCATCACTGCTATTAAGAAGTAAAGCAATCGGACTATCTCTTGATGACGGCATCAAGCTATGAAGACGTGCTCTGAAGTGCACAATGCATGATAGTAAATCCGAGTGTGTTTATAAGCCCCGTACAATTGGACTACCTTCATCTTTACTATACCATAGGTCAAAAGACATTCTGAGACAGAAAGCCGACTAGTACCTCCAACTCTAAACATCATGAATGTTAGGTCAAACACTCGAATAAGCCGGTTTGAGAGCAGAGAGACAGAGGCACTCCTCTACCCGTATCTGGTCGACGAACTGGCAAGCAAGGCTACCTTCCGTCAGCGTGTCAGCAAGTCAGAGTATTGGAGTAGTCCTCACTAACAATTGTCATGGTCAATACACCCACTGAGACCGAGTGCAATTCTGACACTAAGTGAAATATTCACCCATTACATCTCCTAAAAATGGACGTGGACAAAGCCGCAAAACCTGCTCGTGATGAGAGAGCTAAGTCGTACGTTCCACGGAACTGAACCAAACGCCAGCAAAATATGACCGGAAGTGGACCCATCCTCGCACCCGGTCACCGACAAGGCAGGGACAGCCTTGTCCAGGATCACCTACCACTCTGTTTTCCGTTCCCGCAGTCAGACGATGGGGGGACAAAGAACGGGGACATCTCCGGTACAATATCTCAGTGTGTCGAGTTTGGGAAAGTGGTTACCCATCTGTGAGCACCCTAGGAAGCAGAGCTCCTGTATGTTTCATTTTCAGTAATTTTTAAGGCGAAGCAGAATAGCTTCCTTGAATTCAGTTCCATGTATCTACTTGTTACTAACTCACTGAGAGAGTAACGGGTCCCCTGGAGCTCCGTGAGATGGTGCTGGTCCGACTCAGCGAGGCTGATATCCAGTTTGACCGCGCGACTGCTTCTCGCCACAGCTCCTGCCAGCACCTGTGCCGCCTCGTGACTGCTGCCCTAACACCCGCGGAACTCCCTCACGTGACACCTTTATTGGTCAAAGAAATAAAAATCGATATTAAAATTACACTATCAGTTGTTTTTTGGATTCGACTTAGACATTTTAGTCGGCAAATTTAGCAATAAATTTAATGTTAGTTCTATTTTCCAATGATATGTTCAATTCACAATCTAGTTATTAACAGATATCAGACTTTTGTGGGAAAATTAGTTTGCGAAACTAACCGTGCTGAGTGCAGTTGTGTCAACAGCTCATCAGTGGGAGCGTAATCCCAGAACGATTGATGAAGCTCTAACCACAGTCCTCCGGAATGTGTTTCTTTAAGGGTGTTGAGAAGAGATCGCATAGCTGCGGGGGTGGTTATAGTTCGTGCTAACGATACCTTGACCAGTCGTATCTGAAGATACCTCATGACTCGAACCGCCACAGCCACCTCGCAGGGTGAGTGCACCGTCCACGATTCACTTGTATACGCTTTGGCTGCTGCCATCGCAACGTCTTCGGATGATGGGCAGCTCATGGCCAACCCCGACCAGAAACCGAATTCCTGTCCTTCCTCGTTGAGTATGGTCAAAATATTAAGCAGGTGATCACGGAGCTCTCGGTTTGCTTCAAACTCCGTCAACGATACCACCACGAAGCGTAGAACGTTGAGAAATCTGATGAAACGATCTACATAGAGTTGTGTTCACCAATTTAAAATATTTTGAGTACATTATGAAGGGGTACGAACCAGCGTAGCATTCCTGCATT
Organism: Gammarus roeselii; assembly: GCA_016164225.1. Lineage (NCBI taxonomy): Eukaryota > Metazoa > Arthropoda > Malacostraca > Amphipoda > Gammaridae > Gammarus > Gammarus roeselii. The sequence continues at coordinate 10,780 of SDVV010020812.1, read as the reverse complement.
TTGTTGCTCGTTGCAATACCATTGAATTGATTATGTGGTTATGACTTAAAAACCTAATGCATGTTTCTATAGTCATCTGTTTCACTGTAAATGGACAATGGTACAAGTTATTCTCAGCTAACTATATCACGCTAGTAGTAAAAAAACTAATGCACTTCAAACGACATGTTTTATGATGCCTGGTCGATGTACACTATTCAGCAACACGTAACCGAGCTCAGAAGAAGAACATGACGATAGTTGATGTCTTTGTAATGCTGTTCCGAAAATTCATGACAAATAGGAAGATTTTTTATCAAAAAGAAATACGCCTGCAATTCCTCACACGTCCTTTCTTATTCAATATCGAATGAGTTCTAATCTGTGTATCATTACAAACCTTGTATAATATAACAACATTGGGATTACCATTTTGAATTACAAAATAATTCATTCAACTATGCTCCTAAAAAAATCACTTCTTTAAAGGTCAATTGGTAAAAAAATTATATCCATTAATGATTGTTATGACTTATTTCCGCAACAACTGATTCGAAACAGAACTTTAAATAGATTTTCAGTCCACGCAAACATTAATTTATTTCTAATTCGGTAGCGATGGAACTGCGATACCACTGGTTAGATTTACCTGCTAAAGCTGTCCTGTTGAATTGAATCACCATCTGTGACATTATCCGCCATTCCTAGTTGCTTCTTGAGAATGTCTTTAGTACAAAGATTAGGTTGTTCTTTCAAGATTTTAGCTAGAGCTCGCCCTGCCATCATTTCTTGTATGCTACGGTGAGAGAATTGATACGATGGTTTTGAGCAAGCAGTGGGTGAAAATTTAGTGAGAAAAACAACAGTAAGGATCACACATGCATCCACTTGAAGTAGGCCCCATTCGGACAACTTGACTGCACAGCGTTTCTGAATTTCCTGGAACTGGGTTTCACTGAGCATGATTCGATTTTTAGCGAGGCATTCAAGCGCGTAGCAGTCAACCTCACTGAGTAACTCTCGAATACGAAATTTCAAGTTTGTAAAGCTATATTCAATCAATTTTCGTTCAATGAACATTTCGTAAAGAACTAAAATTTGACCAATTACATCGTTGGAGTTTTGCCATTTCTTGATTGATTCCGGGGAATATAAGAACAAGTAGCAAAACAAAATAAGATTGATGGGGTACACAAAGAATTCTTTAACTTCATCTTTCAGATCTTTGAATGCTGCTTTCATTCCAGATACATTTGAACTGTGGGATGATGTACTTTCGTATCGGCTAAGAAACTCCAGCTGACACTTTTCGTCTGTGATTTTTACCAATTCGTAACTATGAAAAGGTATTCCCTCCTTTTTGAGAAAGCTTTCTAAGTTAATCACCACGTGCGGCCGAGTGGAGAATATGATGTGGCAAAACGGCATCGATGACTTCATAGCGTGAACAATCTCCTTGACGACTTGAGCAGAGCATTCGTTCAGTTCATCAACACCGTCTACAAAGATCAAATTCCCGATATAAGCGAAACACTTCAGAGCCTCGTCAGTTGTGACCTTTCGACATGTTTTGGGAAAATTATTTCCAATGAATTCTTTCAGAGTCTTTGCTTGGCGATCTCGACCTTCCAAGGAGAGTAATAAATGAATTTCATCCATGAATTTAACTTCATTTGGCACTATGCCGAGAAATTGCAGGGCCATATTTTTCATAACAGTAGTTTTTCCGGACCCCGCCTCACCTCTGATAATGGAAGCACGAACGCCTTCAACATCTGATTTCTGTAGTATATTTTTATACGAAATCTTTTGTGGATCGCCGTCAGGTAAACTTGTCTCGCGGATATACACTTCCATAGGGTGAAATACTTTGTCGCGCTTAACAATATCATCTGTGAAGGGGACTGCATCTGTGGTACAATATTCTTCCCAATATGATTTACTTTCTGCCAGACCTTCAGTGTGGAACATGTGTTGAAGGTCGATGAGACGTCTTTCTTCTGATGTTAGAGCTAATGCCTCTATTTGATTGGTGAATGTTTCAAGTTCATTTTGTATAATGTCCTCGTCTTGTTTGAAAATCTGTCCACTGACTTCGAGTAATTGTTTCAATATTGTTTTTCCTTGCTCAAACACCAAGTTAGACACAGCCTCAGATCGCACACCGTGGCAAATTTTGTTGCAAAGTTTTTTTGCTTTCATTAGCAAACACTCAAATCTCGAATCATCACCAGTGAGCCAGATTGGGTTATGCCTATCTTCTAATCCTTCACATGCAATTTGAATCAGTGGAAATAGTACGGTTACATCCATTGCCGAAGTGTTTTTTTCGCGCTTCAATGTGTCCACATTCCCAGGCGACATTTGATAATAATTTTTCAACTGTCGTCCGGTGACTGCTTTTTCTCGTTTGAGATAATCCATGAAAGTTTCTTCTTCTTGTTTGTTACCACATCCCCATTTCACAACCACACTGAATACCTGGGGAATTAAAACTTGGGCAAGATGTATATTTTTGTAACGGTTGACTTCTTCAGAGGGAAGGTACGGAAGAGGTATATGAGAGTTCCCTGATATTAACGAATTTGTTTGTGCTTCTGGAGTCAATTCATTGGAGTCTGAGTGCCAAGAAGTATTCACAACGTTTATCTTTGTTGATGCCCTATCCGCTCTGTTTGCAAGGACTGAACTGGTTGAGTTGGGGGTTGCAGTCGAAGAGCTTGCATCCGTTGATGGCACGTGATTTGTTGGTGCAGCTGAAACCCTTGATTGTGCATTAGAAATTGCATCATCAGCAAATGTCACCTCTGCAACATTAGAAGATGTTATGGTCATGCTCTCTGCCAAGGGCGGAACGTCTACTTCGGGACCCTGAAAAAAACATATAATATGTGAGTGTAACGACAGCATCTAGAACAAGGTCAATTCCTACATGAATTCAAAAGTGCTACAGAACAATACATCAATACATCGTGTAAACGATAAACTATTATCATGCAACGAGTTTAATGTAACAATCTGTTGTAACAATTGATTTCTTCCCGTTTATTGATTTTTTATTTCATATTTCGTTTGAATAAGATGTCAACATTATCCGGGAGTTAAAAAGCTTTGTTTCTAGTTAAGCACTCAGAACACAACAGGGTTTACTATCACGAATATCAGTCATAGGAAATCCGACCTCCTTTGGTACCACCTCTGTGTTTTGTGGATTGCAGAGTGAACATCGCCTTGATGATGAGGCTGCAAAAGATAGAATTGAGGATTTGGGGTGCTGTTCAAAGCTTCATCTTGTCATCACACATTATGTTTTACATGAGAAGAAAAAAAAATAAGTTGACAGTAAACCAGCTCTATTTCTTCAGGTCAGCGATAACATTCGTATCGCAAAATTTGAAAATGTAACACATTACGAAATAATCAAGTATGAATATTCATATTAGCAATAAAATAATCAATCGAAAATTAATTCTACATTTTCCGTTATGAGTGGATGAAACATTTCTGAATACTACTTACGTCTTCCTCTTCGGTCTTTTCTCTTCAGCCAAAGCAAATCATCTATACTTCGAAAACTGGCGCCTAAAGCCCGGCCGCTCGGAACAGGAAATGCGATGGATGTCGCAGTTTCGGGGGAAAATGAATTGACATATGAATTATTAGTGATCGCCCTTCTCCTGAGGTCAGGTATTGACAGGTAATGCTTCTGTGTATCGTGAGGTGAGAAATCTCGCGGCGGTGGCAACGAAGAAGGGTAGCTCAATCTTTTTAGAACTGGAATTTTGGAACGACTCTCCTGTGTCTCATCCCTCGTAAAATTTGTGCATTCTTTTCTTTCGACTGAAACTATATCAGTCTCTATTTCCATATTTTTATTATTGTTATTCCATAGATTTGCAGGACAATCAGTGATTCGCCAGCCTGCTAATGAAGTCTTTAATAGTTCAGTAACGGCCTCTAGAGCCCCTGCGCTGCTCCTCAGCACTTCCGAGGCTACTCGAAGTGTTTGCACTGCATCCTTCAATTCTAAGACGACATCATCTGAAATCGTTCTACTTGACTGCAATCTGCTGGCTGTGTTTTCCAGGTAAATTTTCTTAGTTTCTGGTGCCGTTATGCTGGTTGATTGATAGGATTGTTTTGAAAGTTTTGATCTCAATATTCTACTATATTTTCTATTAGCCTTCACTGAAACTTCATCATTGACAGTTACTGCTCCTTCGTTACCCAGCTTCATCTGCCAATCATTTGATCTCTTCAAATTACTGTTTCCCGAACGTCTTTTGAAACAAAATGATGTGTGCGGTTCAATCACTCCAGTTTCTGTTCCTTTTACCCCTGTTTGATATTTGTTTGAACCTCTCGTAATCAATGTTCTGACAGGTTTGTTATCGTTTGCTAGACCTCCGGCCTTTCTCGACAAGCGTTGATTGTAGAAGGAATTTGGCCTTTCGGGGCGAGATTTTGAGTTCAACAAGACTGGAATTTTAGTGGAATATATTGAACATCGTTGAGGGAATTTCTTGTATTTGTCTCGTCTGGGATCTATGTTGTCAAAGTTTGATATTATATTGGTACTGCTCTGAACAGTTCCGTTACTTAAATTACTTGATGTTGTTTTGGTGTCGCCTGTAATGCGAGTGATGTTATCACGATGAGTCACCGTAGGTCTGCGCGCACCCTGAGGTGTAGGGCAGTATTCTCGCAAAGTTTGTTCTGTATAATTAGGATGAAATTCACTGTCATTTTCTCCTGAGTCTTGACAACAAGTGACCTGCCTTGTTTTGGAATCTGTGTTGCCTCCATTGGCATCCGAATCTCTGGAAATGATTTCGGCTGGCTTTTTTTCAGTGCTAGTTCTATTCTGTGTCTTGAACGAGTCCTCGTGTGTTGAACAATCTCTTAAAGATTGCCCGTTAGTTTCAGCAGAGATTACATTTGTTCGACTGGACGCCATTAGACCCTGGGAAGAAAGAAAAACATCGAAAATTAGGGTCATTACATAATTTAACCAGCTACAATATTCACTTGATATCCTCGTAGGTACGGACGGCAAAAGAAAATCGGTGGCATTGATAACAATGGAAGTTCGTTTAGGCCTAATTTTGCCTCGTTCGTTATCAATTTTGGAATGATGTTTGAGAAAATATGTATATTTTGTATGATTGAATGACCTTTGACAGAAAATGAAATGCACCTGAAACAACATTGATAAACAATCGTTTGAGTTTGGCATTTAATAATTAAAAGGTATCTATAGTCACGAAAATGGGAAGATGAATAGCATCTGAAATATCACATTTACTTTGAATTTCAGTAGTTCTTTTCTCGTGAACAAATTTTCCAACATTTTTTTTCCCATAAAAATGTGTTCACCATTGAAATAATATTGTATACCATCCTTAATGGTCCTAACCATTGATTCAATCCTAAGCTCTTAATTGTAATACCAACACTCATGAAGATTTTTTGTGGTTAACGAACATTGCCTGCCTACCGTACATTACGAAAAAAATATCAATCACTTAAATTTTTTTAGGAAACTATGTTAACTAATATATTTTGCTGCACATGTGCATTTAACATTATGAATATCATATTGTTGGAATGCAATTTTGAATGCATCAACTCGTTGGGGGATTTTGACCTGCATTAGATAACAGCTGTTCGCCTTTCCGGCACTTAGGTATACAATATATATTTTGGCAATAATATAGATTTACCATGGGGATAATTGCAAGTGAACCCATTCATATTTCTCCATTTCCAGTTGTTCTAACTAGAATATGTTTTAGTGAAATTTCTAATGTCAAACTCTCACGCGAAAATGTTTCTATAGACAATGCTATAAATTGTGAAAACTTATAAAAGTTGCAATGCTAAACACGTGACGTAGTGGAAGAGGACACAAGCTCTACTTCAACTCCGAATTCAACAGTGCTGCAAAATGAACTCGCACATTGTCAACTAGGTTGAATATATAGTCAAACAATATCATTCAAGTTCCCCTTGAATCACTAGTCTTTAAAGAATTGTCTTTTGTTACAGCATAGCACAACAATTATAATAAAAAATAACCAGAACCCCTGAAAAGGGTGAATATACGTAACTTGAAGTACAGAATAATGGAATTTGGGAGTTTCGAAAACTGAGAGTTGGGCTACGCGAAATGATTGGGGTGAATTATCGCTTCCTGCCCTCCACATTTCTCACTTAGACCGCAGTTCCTTCATGGTGAATCTCTCCTCTCGACACGTTTATCCTAAAGTAAATCAATACAACGGTTGAACTTATTCTTTTAATTATGTTGCAGGATCCCGGTTGAGTACTATAGCTTTTATACGGTTTTACCTCATCCAACAAAGTTCACGAATCTTCTTGCATTGTCATTTAACACGTTCAGCTGGGAGAATTTAGTCGATTGACAGATCTGTGTCCCATGTTCCATCTGCACCATGTAAAGCCTGGTACATATATTAAAGTACTCATAAAATCTGTATAATAATCTTGCTCTTTAGGAATGAAATGAGATACTTAGAGATGAACTTATTTTATTTTTGTACCACGTAGGTACATTTGTTCGATCTTTGCAAGTTACGCGGTTCAATAACACAATTCGTTTTTTGTTAAGCCATTTTTAAATTCATAATTATCTGCATATCTTATGTCATTAGAGATCCCCTGTCAGTTGGACTCAAAGCGCGAATTTGAGGAGCCCCGTAGGTTGTGTACAGTTTCATACACCAATTCAAATTGACCTAAGCTCAGAGCAACTAACAAGTTGTAGTCAGGCTACGAGTTTATCCTTTGATTAAATCTCTGGATGATGTGAAATGATTTTAACAGTCAATGAGTCAGTTTTAGCACTTTGCAATAGTTAAAAAGTTATTGGCCTACACACTCAGAAAGCTCACTCAAAAATCCGAACTTCTGCTAGATTGTAGAATTAGCCTAGTCTCGTAATCGTTCCGCTGAACCCTCAGCATCCATTTCCACCACCACCATTTTTATTTAAATTTCTTGGATGATGTATGATATAAGAGAAAAGCTAGGGAATACGCAGAAAACTTCGTCATTTAGCAGTACTTCGTCATGTAGCACACTACTACTAGAAGAAGGAGGGAGAACTTGTGTGTTCCTGTACAAAGGAAAACTTCCTTGGCCTCCCACCGTTTTTCAGTTATAGGGATTACGCTGTAGGAACTTTTTATTCTAGAATACCATTACCGTAATTTTTATACTTTTTACAGATAATATAACTCAAGCTTTTCAGCTTTCATTGAGGAGATAACCATACGGTAGCACGACGGTGCGACCCTCTCTATATTGCTGCAGTTCGGATTTGGGTGTGAGCTGCCTTCAAACACAAACGTGGCTTTGTTCATCATTGGAAAATGCTAGTCCACATAATAGCGGCGCCTGGAAAGTACCAACCGACGCATTGATAATCGGTTTATTTGAATACATGACCGAGCGCTTTGTTCACTACATAACCTGTCTGGTTTGGGTTCAAGCAATGCCATACATCGTATCATCTATAATTACTTAACTTTTAATAATAATTCCCACTATAAACCTGGCAATGATCTAACAAAGTTATTCGCGGGAAATTATTCAACAAATGAATCATAGTGAAAAAAAATATATATGAAAGTTCATCTTTGCGACCCAATGTTTGTGAAACCATTGACTGTTCTCCTTTTCCGGCATGGTCAAACATCAGCTCCCATTTCTTGGTATGGTCGAACAACAGTTTATGACGCACATGCCGTGGATACCAAGAGACGATATCTTGACAATAGTTTGTTTCATCGATCTCTAATCGATACTCTATTATAATCGTGCATTCGTCTTGGTTAGGACAAGAAATAGTTTGGAGGGACACGGGGGCTTTAACAGCCACAAATGCTAATTTGAATTATTGACTTTTGATTACAGAGTTGAACGCATTCATAAATAAAATGTTTGGTCAAACTCCACATTTTTTGAACACTATAAACGGTACCTCATTACTGTTCGATCCTGTTACTCCTCTTAGAATCAATACCTCGACACAAATAATGATGACAGAACTATTTCCTTAACCGCTCATCATCCTTATACGTAAACCACTGAACCATAAATAGGCTAGAGGTCGTATCTAAGCCCTGCTGTCCGATTTTGACAATCCAAATGTTGTCAGGGACCCTCCTCCCACCTCGTTTCACAAATATCCCAGAATGGGAAAAAATATACATTCGTTGTCACATTGTCACTGCATTACTATTTAAGCGAGTTACTATTTAAGCGAGAGGGGATAAGAGCCCCCAACTCTTATTGGGGGGTCATAAACTGACATCGGGAGCTTCGAAAAGGGGGATTGAGGACAGAGAAAATAAGATATGGAAAATACATACCTATCATTATAATATGCTCTAAAATGGTAAGTTATCAGTTGAATGTGGTAGGAAGAGTTTCCCTAGCTGATATCATATGATGTTTCAAATTCTGGGAGCGGGGGGGGGGGTCTAAATGCGACCCGTTTCCGATATCTGCTTTTGTGGTTCAAGGTTGGAGAAGTTTAGAAGTTCAAAATATAGAGCAATCATTTTGATTTGTCAAGCCATAAGCTGTTAGTTGAACGATGTGGGAAGAGGTCATTCATCCCCTCAGCAGTGTCAACACCTGACAACGAGGGCCCGAATGCGACTTATAGATTAGGTTTGGTTCATTGGTTTGTTGGGGAATTGGTGGTTGAATTTGAATGCATATCCCTGGCCCCCTGAAGGGTGTCAGACTATGACGGCGGAGGCTGGAATGACACGCATTGCTGATGATTTCCCGCTCAATGGCATACGGGTAGGAAAAATCAGTGGTGGAATATATAGATCTAATAATAATATTCCTAATCAAATGGTTAGTCATTAGTTGAAAAAGTGGGAAGAGGGTTTTTGGCATCTTTTGGAGCGTCAACTCTGACATCGTAGCTTGAATGCAGCTGTAGCCTTTTTAAGATTTAATCCAAGCCTTTCATTATTATCACTAATCAAATGGTGAGGTATTAGTTGAACGAGTAAAAAAAACATCCCTCACCCCCTAGGGACGGTGAAAATCTGACAGCGGGCGCTGGAAAGCGACCCCTGTCAGGTTTCTGTATAACGCTGTTTTTGCTGCAGCATTATACAGCACATAAAGTTGAAGGTTGTAATTAATTGCAGTCTGCACGGCCTTTTCATTACAGTGTTTTACGGGTGAGGTTACATAAAGGTGGAAAATATCGGCCTATTTATCGATTTTTTCTGTCAAATAATAATTTATTAGTAAAATGAGGTAGTAAGAGGATCCTTGCCCTTGGTAGTATCAGGAACTGCAACAGAGTGCCTGAATGCGACTGAAAGCCTCCTTTTAGTTACGTGGTTTGTGGTTAAAGGGGCAAATAGCGGTTGAAAATATAGTCCTGTCATTATTATTATTTGCTCAATAGAGAGTTATTTATAAAAAAACATGGCTTTAAGAGGGTTCCTGCCCCGTTTGGAGTGCCAAATTCGGACAGTAGGGCTTGAATTGGACTCAGCCAACAGTTAGAGTATCTGACTTGAGTTCAATCCGCCTGGCTTCAGAAGCGCTATAGTTTCGCTCAAAAACATGACAGCACCCCTCGTCCTATCTCACCACCCCCAAAAAATGAGAAAATGTGGCCGAATGTGTCTTTATAACTTCACGTTCATGATGTGTAATGGACCCATTCAGCCACACCTCGTACAATTGATGTCTAACCGGTAGACAAAACAGTAATAATCATAGGAGAATTTTTTTCCACAGGAAAGTATACGCCTTCAAGCCCATACTGTCAGACATCAACACTACAGATGTGATCAGACTCACTGTTTCCGCCTAGTTTAACTAATAACTCGCTGACTGGGAACATATGTATACTGTCAGACATTAACACTACAGATGTGATCAGACACACTGTTTCCGCCTAGTTTAACTAATAACTCGCTGACTGGGAACATATGTTTATGACACATCTTTATTTTGAACCACTATTTTTGCCTAACACTAAAACACTGATCTAAAATAGCTATGATTGTCATTTTTCTTTGTATTAGCTTGCATATGGATTACCACAGGGTATACAATCTGCACCACTATTACCTGAACTTCTATCGAAAAAAAAGATTCAATAATTAGGACTTCATCGCACCGTAAAGGACATGCCCTGTCCCTTTTCACCACCCGACGCTTATCCAGCAATCCTGGGGCATAGAAGCACCGCGTCATCGCTTGCACTAGTGGCTCAGTACGCTCGTATCATCTAACAGAGCACAGGTGGAAAATTGAAACAGCGACTCATTTCAAAATAAAATAGAAAAAGGTTCTCCAGAGTCGGGCAATGTTCAGTCCCCACGAAGCTGGCAGTCTGCACGGTTGCATGGCTGGTACTTTTACAGAGAATGTTCCATTCCCTGATCCCAATACTTCGTTAGCATGTCTACGAGGGAGTTGCCAAGACCACAAACCAAAACAAATTGCTTCAACAGATCGTCTTGACTGAACACAACAATTTGACCTCATGACGTCACTGCAGGGATAAACCACTGCTGCAGCTAGACGCTGAGCAGTCTGAGCTAGACGCCACTCTGGCAAAGAACGTATTACAGCCTCAACTGAGAGCTGTTGTTTACCACTTCTGCTGACTGCTGTCGTAGACTGCCCCTGCTGACTGCAAATGCTGACAGCTGATGACGTATACGACTGATGGTGAATGCTGCTGTAGTTCAATAAATATCATTATAATTTAAAGCTGTTGCAGAGTGAC
>SDVV010020811.1:0-13251 GCA_016164225.1 Gammarus roeselii | reverse complement strand
TCTCCTCTGCTCTCACCCCCCAAGCCTCAGCTCCATAGAGTACAGTTGGGACAACAACACCCTCATACAGCCCTCTCTTTGCTTCCATCCCCAACGTCCTACAGCTCATTACACTCTTCAGTGCACCCAACACTTTACATCCCTCCTTCACTCGCGCCTTCACTTCAGTTTCCACTAGTTCAGTTTTCTCCACATGTGAGCCCAGATACTTAAAACACTGAACTTCCTCCAAGAGCTCACCATTTAGGGTGACACTAATTTATAAAAACATATATGGTAGTTATTCACAATTAATTTAAACTCAACCCGAGTTTTGTGAAGTTAGTGGCGTATTTATTTAATTTTCATTCGAGATCCTAATTCCTGATCGATATTTTGCGCATTTAGAAGTAGTTAACGTCTGGGAGTTGATTACGACGCAATAGACGTCAAAAGTAAAACGATAGCTTCGTAATGAGCATCATACAACCCATCTGAGTCATCGTTTAGTACACTAAACGATGACTCAGATCACTCAGTTCAGCTCCACTTTTCAAAGCCACCCACAAGAAGACTTTCCAACCACAGCGTTCTATATCCACCGCCTCCCATGTATCAATCACACACTACATTCAATATTAGTCATCTGTTTGAAAGCTGCACGGTGTTCCTCTATAACTCCTAAATCCTGTTTGTCGTGATATCAGGGTTTGTTTTCAGCACTAAAGATGATCGACTTCTACAAATTGAAATTGGAAACAACCGCAATTGCTCATAGTACTCCTAAACCACAGTCGTATTTATGGTCGACCTTGGCAGTAATGGTCAGCTATGAAATAGCAACATTTTTTAACTTTAGTCGACAATGATTTTGAACCAAAACTTAACAAGTGAAATTCTTCTTCTTTTACGGATTAGGTAAATTTTCGCTTCAAGCATCCACTTCTCTAAGTAGGTTGTTATTTTGATGATCACCAAGTAAAGTCTCCGGTATTTTGTTCTGTTAGTGAATAGCCGGTTTTCTTCAAATGGTCACATTCACTTGATATGTTTGATCAGTTCAATATTAGGTTCACCAATATCTACATCTCTGCATACATGCCCGACATTTCCCAGATAATGTTTCTCGCCAATATTTCGTGCACAGCAGTGTTTACCCTATCAGACATGACCTTTGATTATTTAGAAGTGTCGTTTATCCACGTGGGTCAAATTTATTCCTCCCATCATGACCATTATAGCGGCTTTTGATTGAGAGAATAACGGCAATGGGCTCTTGCGTGGATCACAGGGCAACCCATATCTGGAGGCTTTGTTCATTGACTATGCAACTCTACCGCGTAGATGAACCAACACAAAATTGACGGTAGATATATATTGTGCACTTAAAGTACTTGAATTGATGGCAAAACATCGGAATGTTTCTGAAATCAACTCTTGTTTGATTTTAGTATTTACACATAGCGACACTGAAGCGGTCAAAGGCATATATGTTGAAAGTTCAGAATAGGAGATGCAATTAGAAGAGAAATTATCGATTGAGCAGTTCTCATTTACAGAGCGAAAACCCGGCCAACTTGTTATCAGGGAACCATTTTCTAACCATCACTATATCCGTGGTTTTTGCTGTCAGCTAAATCCAACGTTGTCGTGTTAATTCACTCTGAGCTATTCAACAAACAAATTCGAGATTCCATGGGAACAATTAATATTGCACAAATCCCTCAACCTGTTTTAATGAGCATTAGTACTATTGCTGCATACAACAGTACGACATTATTAGTACTATTGGTGCATACAACAGTACGACATTATTAGTACTATTGTTGTATACAACAGCACGACATTATTAGTACTATTGGTGCATAGAACAGTACGACATTATTAGGACTATTGGTGCATACAACAGTACGACATTATTAGTACTATTGGTGCATACAACAGTACGACATTATTAGTACTATTGTTGTATACAACAGCACGACATTATTAGTACTATTGGTGCATACAACAGTACGACATTATTAGGACTATTGGTGCATACAACAGCACGACATTATTAGTACTATTGGTGCATACAACAGTACGACATTATTAGTACTATTGGTGCATACAACAGTACGACATTATTAGTACTATTGGTGGATACAACAGTACGACATTATTAGTACTATTGGTGCATACAACAGTACGACATTATTAGTACTATTGGTGCATACAACAGCACGACATTGTTAGTACTATTGGTGGATACAACAGTACGACATTATTAGTACTATTGGTGCATACAACAGTACGACATTTCCTAATCGTCAGGTAAATAAACTTTTAATGTGCAATGTAACGGGAATATTTGTAGATTTTCTTATATTGTCTCCCATATTATTGCATTCGAACAGATTTTAATGGTGATTTCAGCTGTAACTAGCGTGGTCTCTATAACAGATATGGACATGAAACATGTACAACGCACTCATATAGGGGAAGCGGTTTTTGCCTTATTGAATTACGCTAGCAATTGACCCCCAACGATTCGATCAATAACATCACTTATTTGCGCATTTCTGTCCCAATTCTGCCTCAAAAAATACCGAATCGTCCATTGAATTATTGGCTTGAAGCTGACAGGGAATGTTCAGCTCCTCGCAGGTGCAGTTACTGCAGTCGCTGTCCCTAATAACATTGTGAGATTGGATTTTGTCTCTTAACGTTTAAACTTCTGGCAAAATATTGCTTTGGATTTTTATTTACAATGGAAACCGATGTTATCAAACAACACGATTGAACATTTTCAAATCACTATATAGTGTTCATTCATTCCCACACCCGTTCTGGTTTCCACCTTATTTTCTCAGAAGCAAAATTATATTTCATATTTTTTCGACGAAATGGAAAGGATAGGAAGTTTTACTCAAGCCAATTGTTGGCTCAACGGTGGACCCAACCAAGACCACAGAGAATTCAGAGGCGCTGAGCCACTCAAGAAACACGGTCATTCCGCAATAGTTACTGCATGGTGGAGAGCTCAGGAGCATATGCGGCTCGTGTTTATGACGGCTGAAATAAGTTATTTCCAATGGAGCTCCTCCAGACAAAATGTTGCAAGGAAATATAAACATTTGTAAAATTAATTGCACTTGGAATTGCTTTATGGTAAAATTATCATTTACAGTTTTGATTTACTATATGAACCGTAAGTTACTCGATGCACAATGAATGTTTTCAAAATATGATTAGGACTCGATCAAGTAACCACTTATAGAAGGATTCTTGTTTAGGCTGCAGCTAAAACTTTCTATTCCTAATATTTCTCAGCCAGAATATAATATAAAAAAATGTACCACGAGGGGTACAAACATGTTTGTATTTCTGTTGGTATCGATTTTATTAACCAATCACAAGCCTTCCTGGTGAATGAAGCCAACACGTTTGATCGACTATTCCTCTCCTTCATTTTTCCTCCTCTTGTTCTGTTATTTCACCCTGTCACAGGATCCCAGCACTGACCACTCACTTTTATTTAGTTGGCATCTCTCGTTGGCCTCATTTCCATTCATTTCGCTGAAGTATGCAGACGGTAACGCGCTTCGTTCAGGTGTAATCTGATACAGGACGGTTTATTTGCATGTTTTCGTGGAGAGGGCTACAGTTACTGACTCCATAAAACATAAAAAGTAGTAGGTCTTATAATAGAGATATTGATGCGGATGTGGGCTTCAGTAACTGACATCATAAAACACTGCAGAATCAGGAAGTTTTACCAAATAGGGATGGAGAAGGTAATGAATTGTAAAGGTACCACATATGGCCGTTTGTACTTTGTTGCATTGAAATACGTGCTTGATTCAAGTGAAGATGTAACGTACGGTCGCGTACTGTAACATTTTAGTAGGACCTAATCATTGACCATTCCTACCCATGTGTATAGATTAAATGCTAACAACGGTAACAGTACACAAGATATCTGAAAAAAACGCAGATCAGTGACAATACTAATTCGTCAGTGTTGTTTTGTTCTTTCCCATTATACATTTCGAATATATTTTCAGCTCTCGCTGTGTCACCAGCTAATTAAATAAGGTAATCCAGCCCACTTCTTACCTAATCTTGCTGACAATGCTGTGCATGAAGAGTCTATAAAACTTTCATTTTGTTTAAGGTGATAAATAAGAATAATTCTTACATACATTTGCGAACCTGATGGAAAATAAAATAAGAAATTAAAGTATATTAATTTAGGATCCATTGTGAATGGAAAGAGTTTGGGCAGTGTACCTTCCAAATTATCGTTTATTATGAGTGGCCTCGAATTGTGATTGACAGTCTTATATAAAATGCAGTATAAGCATAAGCGACATTTATTGATTGTAAAGTATAACAGTTTGCATGCGAACATTAAGAAACAAACGATGGTATGAGCATGTGGTACGTCTATGTTGGGGCCTGAACGATAAGGTGCATTGCAAGTTTTGTATAGGATCAATAAAATATGTTCCATTAACATCTGTCATCGTCTGATTGTTCGTCGCTTACTTGCACATGGTTGCTTTATTGTGAGGATGTGAGCGGACGAGCTCAGTCATTTTGTGGAATAATGTAGGGCTTTCGGCCAAAAATTATATAAAAACTTGTTCGAGTAAACTATAAAGTGACGTTGAGATCGTTTATTGAACTAAAATTGATAAACGTGTTTGTGCTTTCATGTAATCTGTAGTATGGAACATAAATGAACTCGCCATTTTCTCGGCTCAGTAGAAGTGTCACAAGAGCCACGCACGCCGTTGCGTACGATAGCGTGTCTTAAAGTTACACTGGCAGCTGCAGAATAAGTTACAGGAGCACTCTTTCTAAATCAGAATTATTTAGCGTCAGCTGGAACACACATGAACTCAAAAATATGCAAGGGCGAGAAAGCCGCTTCTGTATAATATTGAAGAAAGCATTAACTCGCGCCCGGAAACTTGACGTATGAACGCCAACCCAAAAGGCCACACCCTCTTCCTCTCGTGAGTAACACTGGACAGAAAAATAACAGAAAAACCCTCAACCGCTGCCTCTCCCCCCATCTACTACTCCGCCCTTTATCATCTCACCGAATACGGGTTCTCGCCTTAATGCAGAGCCCTAAAATGATAAGCTAGCAAAACGCTCTCTAATTCCATCCAACAACAAACCCTCTAAATAGTCTACTTCACTGGTATTTAACCTTGAATTAAAGGAGTCGCTCCATAGTCACACAACCAACAGAATCCAATCCTGCTGCATGTGTTACATTGGAACGTGCGACAAATGCGCATGTGACAGGAAAAACAGGGACTGCATATCATGCAAAAGCCAAAAATGCACCAGAACCAGCAAGCCTATAAACATAGAGCTGTCGCATTGCTCAAAAACTCCGGTGGCCAGCGCATATGCCCCAGAACGCGATTAGGAGAAGCCGACTCTCTCCCACAGGGTAGCTTATTTGGTGGTAGATACTCACCCAACGCTGTTGAACTCTCCATCTCCCACCCTTTGTTCCTGTAAAAATGAGTCCATACACCCACTTCTCCGTTCAAAAAAGAGGCTCCAGTCGTCACCCCAACAGAAAAATCGACAACAGCAAAGCCGGGCTTACCGTGAAGCATTAGGCACCAGCACCGGGTCAACAGAAAATACCAAGACCCCTATGACAATACTCATTGGTGATATCAGATTGATGCACTTTTAAAAGATGAATATTAACGATTATTGTGTTCTGTCTAAATCATTGAGTGCGCAAATCCATTCAAAAATTACATTATTGTGCTCAGGGACTAGGTCGAAAATGAAGTAGTGGTAGAAATAAGGATTTAGGGATTTAAAATTTATTTAGATATAATGACATGTTGACAAAATAACAGAAATATCAGAATACACAGATGATACGTACCAAGTCTTCGTCAGCGTGAGCTGTTCTGAAGACAACATTTGCTACCTAGGTGAATTTAATATTAACTTAAAACTAGGGATGAGGAGTAAGGACCAACCGACGGACATTGTTGGAGGACATCCTCTACTCTCCACTTTTAATATGTCGAGACAGATTCAAGCATTAAATTGGATCATTAACTTCAGGAAAAATGAGCAGAGCAAGTCTGATCACCGACGTTTACTTTATCATGTCTATTTACTGTTCCAACAGTCATTTACTTAGCTTGAGAGCAGAAAATGTCCAAAATGAGGTTGTCTATTACATTACTCACACATTGTTTGGCGTACGATGGCACGAATTTAAAACTAACTACATAGTTAGCATGACATATTAACATATGCACACAGGAAATAAATTTTCAAAGAGTCATAATGGAAGCATCTATAGATGAAATGTTGAAACAAAACTAGTTGACACTGAAAATTGCATTGCAGAAGTAAATTACAATTCAAGAAGTTCTGCACGTACAAGCTCAAACAGGTATAATTTTAGTTTACGTTTAAAGGTAGCGATACTTCTGCCAGTCCTTATATCTATGGTAATCGTATTCCAGGTTTTAGCAGCTCTGTATTTTAAAAATAGTTGGGACTGTGTTGATGAATTTCGGGGAATTTGCAAATCCGCATTGTTGCGAAGATCATACCTAGGATTATTTCTAATGAAAAAACTGTTATCAATGTAAGTTAAATGATTCAAAGCTTTGTAGACAAACACTGCAGCGGAAAAGTTAATGATTTGACACAGTGGGAGAAGGTTCCATTGACAAAAGAGAGGCAACGTGTGGTCACGTCTGCTAGCATGATATAGTGTTCTGATGACACGCTTTTGACTAAGAATGATAGGTCTCAAGTTTGTTTTGTAGGTAGACGCATACACGTTTACACAATACGTCAGAAAAGGATGAATAAGGCTGTAGTACAAAAGCCTTATAGCAGGAGTGGTAAGACAATCTCTAATTTTGTATAGGACGTCTTCCAATGTTACCACAGACGTAGAGCCCAATTCCTTCTTAGACAACCATAAAAGAAACTGCTCCATAAACATAAAAAAGAGACATGTATACAAAATATCCTGTAGTACAAAAATAAACTACACCGCGGCTAAATGATACAACCGAGATGTTGATAAATGATAAAACCGATACATTGCCCAAATAACATCACAGAGCAAACCCAATTAGTCACAGACTATCTTCTCACGTGTCTGAAGGCTGTGACGCCAACGGAAACTAAAACAATGCGAAGCATGCCGGTTAAATGGATTACAGAAAAACTGCGGAACTAAATTGCACTTAAAAAATATCTCAAACGCGGAGCAAAATGAAGCATCACTCGGTTACAATTATTTTAAATTCAAAATAGAAGAGTCAAACGAGAAGTCAGGAGAGCAAAAATTAAATACCATCATGAAGAACTAGAACAGTGCAGAAACAATCAAAAAGAAACCTGGAATGTCCTGAAAATAATTGTTCCCAACAAAAAAAATATCACCTTGCCTACTTAACCGAATCCTCAAGGTAACTCAGAAAAGTTTAACAACTACATCGCTGGAATTAGGAAACAGGTTTTTGAAGAGGTAACTCAGGAAGCTTATCAAGAATTGCAGTGCGAGGCAAAAGATACGCGGAGTACAAAAGCTTTCGATAGAGAATGCGACCAAGAAACAAATTTTAAATGCAAACGAAATCAAGTATCGCAACTAGAAGTTAAACGAGCTGTATTTGCCCTGAAGAACAAAAATTCTTCAAGAATAGATGGCTTGGCCATACAATATCTGAATGATAGCGTAATAGTTACCTTGCCTTATATCAGCACAGTCATTAACACCTCCACATCAAGTGAAACTTTTCCAGAGATCTGGAAGCATGCAATCATATAAGCAATTCATAACTCTGTGGAAAAGAATGAACCATAAAATTTTAGACCAATCAGCCATCTGCCTGTCCTATATATCCAAGATTCTGGAAAAAGTGATATATATCCAATTGATTGATTACCTCGAATCAAACAAGCTGTCCAATGACTGCCAGTCTGCTTATCGGCAAAAATTGTCGACAGAAGACGCACTTATGAGCATCACTGAAGATATGTACTACAACTTTGATGGGGGGCAGATATCTCTGTTGGTATTGCTAGACTTTTCGAGAGCATTCGACAGTGTAAGTCATACAATTCTGTTTGGCAAGCTCCGCAACATCCAAATAGACCCTACTTGGTTTGAATGTTATCTGATGAATCGGCAACAATCAGTTGAAATTGATAACGTAACTATGTCAAATTCGAATACTGTTGCCTTTGGGGTCCCTCAAGCTTCGATACTTGGCCCTATGTTATTTCTGTTTTTCCTAAATGACATCGACTGTAAATTAACAAAAACTCAAGCGAAAATGGTTATGCAAGCCGATGATGTTTAAATATTGCTTTCCCGAAAACCGTCAGATCTGAATGCTCTGAAAGACGACGCTGAGACGGCCGTAATTAATTTGAAATCTTGGTATGATAAAAATGGACTCAAGTTCAACTCTGAAAAACCAGATGCATCTTGTTCGGCTTTAACTCGGAAAGAAAAGCAGTTCCATTAAATTTCTCGATCATGATTGGCAAATCTGACATTCCTGCTGAAGATAAAGTTATAAGTCTGGGAGTATGGTTTGACCCCGATCTTTTTTTCAAACACCACGTAACTACTCTGTGTTAAAAGTTGAATGGAACACTTTTGCTCCTAAACTCCGTCAAAAAATAATTGGATTTCAAATCAAGATTACTGATTTTCCACGTTTTAGTATTTTCTCACATCAACTACTCCCTTTCAATTTGAGGGATATGCACCAAAATTCAGAGAGAGAAAGTGCAACGTTGTATAAGCTTTGCAACAGGAATAACATGCGATGGTAACCACAGGAAACGAGACCACGTAAGTCCTCTCCTAGAAAAATAACGGTGGCTGAAGATCGACAACGAACTGGCACTCCATGAGTCAATCAGAATTCATAAAGATCTCCTAGAAAAACATTCACCCGGCAGTCATAGGAGTATATATTCTCGAGGTGAAAAGAACAATTGATTCACAAGAAATATTGATACGCTGCACGTTGAACACAGGATAACAGAAACTGCCTTTAGAGCATGTTCGATCACTGGACCAAAATCCTGGAACAACCTCCCAAAAAGCGTCAAGAATCTTAAATCCAACACGTTCATCAAGAATAGACTTGATGAACATCTATTGACCGATCAATCCAAAGCTGTAACTTTGCAAACAAACACTATTTAAATGCATAATACCAGTAACCAGATGATGCATTCTGTTCTTGAGCATGTCCGAAAACACCACCACCATATCACTCAACATTGAGACACCATCTAATCGTTTTTACTCTGACGATACAGATGTTTTCTATGTTGCTCCCGATCCCAATTGTCTTTGCCAATTACCATAAGTGTTAACTAGCGTTTTGTCTATTTCTAGGTTTCAAATGTTTCAATCGTTTTAGCATAATTAAAATACGAGCTCGGTCTTTTCGAGGAACGATAGGCAGCTTCCAACTCTGACAAAGGTTAACTCGATTTTAATATAATTAATTGAATTATTTCAAACAATTACCGTACCAATTTTGATAATATAATCATTGCCTTATAAGTTAATATTTTGCTTTGTATTCTACCACAGAAGTATATTCATCCGACTTGTCTACTCCAGTATTGTATTCTTCTGATTTGATAAACATTTAATCATTTCCTTGGGGTCATGAAGTGTGTCTATTGTACATTCAGTTGTTTGGTATGTATTTTATGTAAAACTTTTTTTGTATAACTTATGTGGCCTATTCCCCCCTTTCTTATTCATACAATGGTTCAGACCCATTTTACAATATCTTAGCGCTTCTCGATTTTCCAACCCTATGTTGTTTCCTATTTTCTGCATAATTCATGTCGTCCATCCACACCTTCGTCATCGTACAATAAAGTAGACTTTTCATTACAATATGTTAGCTCATTTCGATGTTCCAACCCCTTGTTCTCGGCACTCTAACCCCGTGCATGCGTGATTTCACACCCCATGTTCTTGTTAGTTTCCACACCCATGTATTTTGTTATTTATACACCCCATGTATTTCTTATTTTTCAACCCCGCGTGTCACTTGTCTTCCAAACGCTATTTAGTCGTGATTATTTTGTCTAAATAGACATTTTCTGTAAGTGCACTGATGATACTATTGTAGAAATGAGCTGTGACCAATTCAAATTGAACTCTTATTTTCGTTAATTCAAATATCGTAGATGAGAATAAGTCTCAAGTCTAATGTTTAAGAATTTATTTTAGAAAAATGAAAACCCATTGTCAAACGACGAAATGATGCTAATTAACTATGTTTACGAGTTAAGAGACCGACCATTCCACTTAAACCAACTATTTCAACATGTAAATTATAATGTATGTAATTGTCGTGCTGCTTGATTCCAGTGTGATGACAACCAAATGCAGAACAAGAAAGAAGGTGACCTGAAGTATTTACATTCAATTAGGATATAGCGACTGAGACGTTAAAGATTTCCCGATTCCGCCTGTCAACACGTCAACAAAAACTGACCCTTCAAATCCTAACATCATTTTCTTGCTGAACTTGTTCATTTTGACTTCTTAATTTAAATTAAATGATAGTGTTGTCTCTCATAAAACTGACCTCGTTGGAATTATTTTCATCATGGGACCAGTTTTTTGCATTAATTTCAGCTATGAATTACTTGGATACATTTAATAATCACTCAGCAATGCATCCTCAGATTTTCATCTGATGAATGCAAGTAATTTTTTTGTTCTACTGCTTATATCGTTGACTGTGTCAACTGACATTTCCCACAAAATGATCTTCAATATCATTTGACCGACGAAGTTGTCATTACTTCTTTGAATGTGATCATTTTTACTTCAGACAGAGCTTGTGAGTACGACACGGCAGCATGGATCAGGTTCTGGCAGCCAAGGACAGACATTAGCTATATAGTTGAACAGTTCACGATGATGTTTGGGTTCGGTTTGCTTTCAAACAATTTCATTTACTAAGTGTTTGCTCATTTTTTAGGAAAACTATATCGATGTTTTTTATAATCCAATTCATATTTAATTTTTTGCAGGTTTGATGGAATTTGCCACTTTACATAGCATTGCGGGAAACCAACAACAACTAATCACAATACTTTTTTTTTTCAATTTCCTCCTCATGAGTGAACGCTATCTGATTAGTTTCTGAAATTATAATATTTGCAAGTTCGGCTACTAATAATCTAGAGCACGTTCCACCCTCCTAACCAGATCCCCACAAGGGGTCTTTCGTTAGTGATATTTTCTAGAATCATTTGTGAATTCCGCGCAACGATGAAAAGCTGTACGGCAGCAATATATGTAATATTTTTATTACGTATTTGGGCATCCACGACTTCAACTACTTGATTAAATATATTCCTTTTCGTCCCTGTCTTATAGTAGTGAATCTGTAAAATAATACCTCAATTCAAACTCTACCAGCTAAACAACTGCATCTATTTCACCATGTTTCGAATCCTTTAGAGAACTGCGTTTTCGCATCCGTGATCGAGTAGGAAATTTGTATTTTTTCCAAGATTTTGCAGCTTAGGTTACTTCAGAATAGCATTCAGAAATGGTGCGATGGCGATAGAGCCTGATGGAAAAAGAGCGTGGAGCCTGAAAAGGAAATGTTTGTCTAGCATAACGCTTCCCCCGTTTCAGTAAAGGGATGTAGTGGGCTAGAAAGGCTTATTTCTATCGACAACATACGCGGTAGAACACAGGCGTTCGTACGACTGAGCTGTCTCCAAGCCACTGGTGTGGTCAGCTTTTATTGTTGGCAATGTGTGGGGATTAGAAAAAACTAAGTGAAAGTGAATTGCTAATGAGATTGCCGTGAGAGGTCAATTCATATTTCCATTCCGTACTGAAGATACGGGAGTAATCATTTTCAAACACGTGAGAGTACTTTAGAAAGTTTATCGGGTGAAGAAACCATTTAATGTGAGCTAAATGTTGGGAATATACATACAATTTGGAAGCAATATTATTGTGAGAGATGTCCTTCCTACTCATTTTGTAATTCAAACAGCCTATACTCAGTGAACAAAGACGTGCACGACTCAGTATTTCGTTATTTTAAACAATCTGATCAGCTCCACAATATATTGTTCCTGGATCTTCGACAGGGCTCGTGTTTACCTCCTTCATTTCCTACCCCCAGCCCTCCTGACTCATGCTTCTTTGTCTGCCGCTTCCATTCCCCGCTGCTGGGTTTTCCTCTGATTTTCCTTTAATACCTCCTCCTTTCCCAGCTGCCAGGCCCTCGCCGGCTTTCATGATTGCCTGTGTCTTTTCCTCGCGGCTGTGCCGGCCTCCTGCTTCCATATGATCGGCCGCGTGCATTCAGCTCGAACCCACTTTATTGGGACAAGAATCCAGTGCATCTGACAATGGAATAAGCATGGGAGGGAATTACATAGAAAACAAGCAGATATGAAGGAATGGACAATATCGTCAGTGTAGCAGCAGGAGGACTGGGAATAGGAATTGCAACAAAGTATGAGGAAATGTTTGTTCGCAAACTCACTGAATAATGTTGTAATTCGGATAAAACAATCTCCATGCTCCACAAAAAGTCGAATCAAATCTGTTCCTAGAGCATAAATATTGAACAATCGTGGAAATTTTTCTGTCTCATAAGAAGCATAATTTATATGTTGAGTTTTAACATTTCAATTCCCGTTAAGACGACATAAAGATGGTCTATAATACAGCATATGACCGACTCGTTCATTTACGATAGCCCTGACCATTGTGTACCATGTGGGGTGGACAACAATCGTTAAACAATATACAGTTTTTTGCGTTATCGTTCAGAAGATGTAAAGAAGACGTCTAACTCGATATACAACCAATACTAATCGTCTTGAAAACTCGTGTTCATGACGACATGACAACGTGCGCGCCCAGAAACAAGGGTAGGATGGTTATACCCTCGTATAATCACATTGAATTACCCCAAAAAATAATAATAGTCTTGTACCAATTACGGCATTTCCTTGTCATCTTCTGATAAAAAGTTGGAACAACTACAATGTTTATTACGGGTTTCATAGAATCAATGCAAGCAAATTATTTGTCGCTCGCCAGCTCGGCAGGCATTGATTCCATTTTGTGGTCACAGGTGTAGAAGCTATCTACGCCATATACGCGAACCTAACAGAAGGAAAAGCTTCTAGGCGCTTCATGAGGTAATTTTTGTAAATATATGCAAGCTCGTTCGTATATAT
>SDVV010020810.1:0-13251 GCA_016164225.1 Gammarus roeselii | reverse complement strand
AAGGTACATAATTAGCGAAATATATATCAATGTACGATAACATAGATCAAATATTGATGAATGCAAAATGGGTTACCATACAATGACGAATACATTAATACCTAGGCATCTTAACCTATTCTATCCAATAGTTATGTATTTTTAATCAAGTTGAATACTTATGTATGATATTGATATGTATGAATCTCTTCACTAGGGCTGTATATTTTTCATATCATAAGCAGTTGAATACATTTTTCTCCAATTTAATCCAGCAAAAAACCTTCTGCAGATGTTTGGATTCCAGAATTTATCGATACCCCTCTTACATGTTCGGATGAGACTCAGCAGGTAGGATCCAAGAGAACTAATGCACTTCAATCTGTTACATTTTAATGTGGGTCGGTTTTACGCGATGTTAGGTACAAAGATCTAGTCATTCTAACCAACATTTAGATATTTTCATTCAAGTTTGATGGAAATGTATGATATTTAGTCATTATTGAGTGCGATGTACATATCAAATCCCTCCCACGCGGCTCTATTTTTCATAATTTTTCTTCTAATGTCACATACCAGGTACACACATTCACGCTTTGTACTCATATATCCAGGACCGGGGCACGGTATAATGACGTCGTATACAAGGATAGTTATTGATACAATGTAGACACACACACACACACACATTTTGATTGCATATGCAGAATCGGTTAACATTAGAGCTGGAGTTTGGGCAGAGGTTAGGGAAAGGTAGCAAAAGTTGGGCGTTGATGCTGTGCTGCAAGTAAAGTTAGATAGATTTGTATGAGTAGTGTAGAATGGAGGAGGTCAGTAGGAGAAGAGAAGATAGCGGTTAGCGTGGTGGAGTGGCACGAGAGACATGGGTGGTGAATAGGAGGGCGCAGTAATAACATGGGAGGTACCCGATGAATGATGAACGGGTGCCGATTACAAGCTTTCACTATGGGGAGGATGCTTAGGAGCTAATTGGACGTAGTTTGTTGATGGATGATGAGGAGACGCTGATGGGACAGTGTTGGTGTGTGTGATAAAAAGTCGTCGCATGGGAGCTGTTTGTGTAGGGATGATAAGGAGTCACTGATTGGTAGTTCTTGTTTGGGAGTGATGAGGACGCTCTAGGGTGTGAGTTTTCTGCGAGTAGATGTCTTTTTCTGACGTAGCACGAGTGCTCATGTCGAGGGTCTCCATGAAAAAAAGTGAAATATGAGTGAGGGATAGTCAACGAGGCTTTAGAAATTCAGGCACACATACAAAAAAATAGGGTTGTAAGGATAGAAAGGAGAGAATCCACAACTACCATCACCACCATACTAGTTAATTCCCTTCTACTATCCGATGCATTTCAGCCCCGGAAAAAAAGGTCGAGAGTCAGATTGACTTAATCAGGAACGGGGCGAACAAGATTGGAAGCGTTAGTATTTAGGTTTCAGGCGATCGCATCTCAGACGGTCGAGCAGAGACGGACATGCCCATACGCACAGCGGACTCATACTTTTCCTCGAGCATATGCCTGTCAGCTTGTCCCAGAGGTTGGGTCAGACGGACTCCAACTAGGTATTGAGTCTACTTCAAAGTAGCATATGGGTATTTAAATTTTGACAAGTATGTGCACATTTGGGAGGAGCACCACACCCAGCTGCATAGGTAGTGGTCCTGCCCCATGTTCTCAGAAGATTAAGTCTTCTGCATGCAAGTGGTTCCTTGAAGGCTGTCGCAGTTCAGGGTGAGACGTCAGAGTGACATCTTCTAGGAGAAGAGTGCTCGTGGCAACTCCTGAGTTTAGTCATAAGAAACACGAGTATTTTAAATTTTGAAAAACGAGTATTATTGCAAGCTTCAGTCCAAGGTTGGCAGGAATATTTAAATTTCGATATTAGATCGAATCGATGTTTAGTCAGGAGATACAAAAGTATTTTAGATTCGAAAAACAATTGATGCAAGATTAATTGCAATAAAAAGACAAAAACCAACATTTAAATTTTGAAATTAGCTCGAAATTCGAGTTTACAAAAGATTCAAAAGTATTTTTAATTTTTTGAAAACAATTGTTTCAAATTTTGAAAGAATCTCAACATCTGTGGAGAATAGGTTAGCAGTTATGCGTCTCTCCGCTCCCTGCTGCACTAGATCTCGCCCGAATCTGTGCTACAGGAGAAAAGACGGTTAGTTCATTCACATTGTACAAAGAAATATATTTCAAGGTGAGATGTCGGAGGGGCAACTCCATGGGTTAATTTGCACTGGGTGCTATATATAGGTTCAATTTGCTTCAGGTGAGATGCCAGAGGGGCATCTCCAAGAATATTTCATATTTCAGGAGAGATGCCAGAGGGACATCTAGCAAGTATTATTTTACTAGGTAGCTGGTACTGCCAGCAAAGGTAGCACAAGTGTTTCAAGTTTTGAAAAAACTGTTATTTATTGCATGTTTCTTGAGGGCTGTTGTACTTCGAGGTGAATCATCAGAGTGACATCTCATCGGAAAATAGTTACTCGTGGAAACTCCTGAGTTTAGTCAAAAGAAACACAGGTACTTTGAATTTTGAAAAACGGGCTTCATTACATCAAGATTTGCTCCAAAAAGGTATGAAACAATATTTTAAATTTTGAAATTTGCCCGAAAATTGGCCCGAAAATCGAGTTCAGTCAGGGAATCAAAAGATTTTTTACATTTGAAGAACAGTTATTGCAGATTTTTGTTAAAAAAAATACATGAAAACGGAATATAAATTTTGAAATTAGCTCGGACATCTGTAAAGAAAGGGTTAGTAGGTGAGCGTCGCTCTGCGCCATGAGTAGCTATAATGCCTAAGAATCAGCCGTGAAGATAAGGGTACGAAACAGCCCTGGAGATAGGGGGTACGAAACAACCCTGGAGATAGGGGGTACGAAACAGCCCTGGAGATAGGGGGTACGAAACAGCCCTGGAGATATGGGGTACGAAAACGCCCTGGTGAATTTTGTTGGGGTATGATTAGTGATTATTAATGATTTGTGAATGAGTATTGTAAAGGGGAAGTATAATTGTATGATTTATAGTTTATTTGATTGACATATCCGCATATGGTGTTGACCTGGTACATAGTAGGTAGGCTGTAAGTGTATGATTAAATTATTTTTTAATATGATAATTTTATATCGTGGTATTTAGTATCGTAGGCACCCCTGTTATTTCAATGGGTTTGTATTGCAGGATCATTATTTTATTTATGGTATTATTGAACGATGTAGTTACCGTTGTAAAATGATGTCCTTGCTCGATCGTTACCTAATTAAGGTATGTTTACCAAAATACGTATTAGTGAAATTTGGACTTATGTGCGTGGTTTATCATTATAGAGTATAAGCTATAGTATTTGAGTAAATCCATCCGCTTTTTCCCCTTGTATGTATATATTTTCAGAGTTTCATCAGGATACAGCGTTAAGAATCAAATAGTAGCGCAGATACGATCACGTATTTTCAATCGTATGTCTGTGGACAGTGAAACAAGTTTTAGATGATATTTATATATATTTATTACATATTAGGAACATTTACGTCAATCTATTTTAATCATTTTAGGAGCGGTTGCAGGTGTATACATTTACGTATTTCCAGTGCGTACGACTATGGACATGAAATATGTTCAAGTTTATTATTTTTTATTTATTGCATGGTTACAGAGGAACATTTAAATATAAGGAACATTTACACATTAGAAACCTCTAGAGAATGAAACCTGAAGACGTGGACGTACTTTTGTCATTCAGCCGAGTACACACGCTAAAGACGGCCTCACCCGGTTTACGTCTCGTCCATGTTAAATCCATGTTTACATCGACATCATCATCATCACCCAAGACACATCTTTCCTCTTTTTAGTGTTGGTAGGTTCAACTTCATTGGATTTTTAGGGAATGTCTGGATGACCATAGGCAAGAGTTGTGCATGCATCGATATAGTATCGTTTGTTTTCAAATTTACTGAGGCAATCCTTAATAGTGCGTACAGTTTGAAGCTGGCATGCTTGCGCGCGAATGTTGTGTATGGTCTCAAAATGTGTGTATGTTTTTTGGTTATGTATGTCTCTGGTTTGTTCATGTCTGATTTTGGCTTGTGTCTGATAATTGACACCTTTAGCAGCTGATTTTGTGGCGTCGGACTCGAGCAACATGCTGTAACACTTTGGTTGCAAGCAAATGATTGCACTGAGGTAGTCGTTGGCTGCTTCGTTTTTCAGTAGTCCCAGCTGTCCTTTCTTTGATTCATCGTACATGGGATGATTTTCGGGTAGTTGGAGAAGTCCTTGTATTCAGCCAGGGGAGCTTGCCGCATTTCCGCCTTAATGCCAGTCACACCTTTGAACTGGAGCAGCAACGAGTCTGTGTCCGAGTAGATGAGCGAGACGTTGTCACCGTAGCGTGGTTTCAGTGTGTCATAAAAGAAACTGTAGACTTTTGCTTTAGCATTTTCAAGCACGTAGAATCAAACTTGGAGTGGATAAACCATTCGGACATTTTTTTTGCTTGAGGATCACGATGACTGTTTCGATGCCTGGCGTAGCAGTTTTTCAGGAGGGGGTTGGCAGCGTGTTTTCGGAACTCGTTTGGTGTGCACACAACTTTTGCCTCTAGACTACTGTTGAGCGGATTGAACAAAAGCTTGCCGTAGATACTATTTGAGAGCACTTTAAACGGGAATTTTTGAAGGAGTTCGTGCACTCTTGAAGTTATTGGATATTTTTCATAATGAACGACTTGAAGACCGGTTCCTGTTCGATACGAAAAATTCGATGAACCTTGGTGACTTCCAGTCTTTGCCTGAGGAGTATGTGCAATAATTCCAGGGCCACGAGGTAGTCAGTTTGAGGAAGATGACTAGCAACCAGCTTACGATCACCTTGTTTTC
Organism: Gammarus roeselii; assembly: GCA_016164225.1. Classification (NCBI taxonomy): domain Eukaryota; kingdom Metazoa; phylum Arthropoda; class Malacostraca; order Amphipoda; family Gammaridae; genus Gammarus; species Gammarus roeselii. The sequence goes on along the minus strand of SDVV010020810.1, from coordinate 8,358 downwards.
GGCTTATGAGATGTTCCGAGCCTGCCAAAAGATTTTTTGTGAAAGGCGAAACATCGTCCAAGGTAACTTCTTTGTGGTGTAGCAGTAGCGGCAGCTCGTCTGTTTTTTGTGCAACTTCATCGCTGACTTGGGCATCGATACAGACAATCTACGTGTACTCGCCAGAACAGTCCGCGTTTATCAAATTGAATGCTTGAATTTCTTCGGGCGTGAGCTCGTGGATTTTGCCAGTGAAAAGGGGCTCACTCAAGCATCCACCATAGAGACTGTCAAAGTCCCACATTTCTGCTGAAGACACAGGTAGCTTAGGGTCAAAGTCTTCGCATCGGGTATTATTTATCTTGGTAAGACCTTTCGTCAACGTCACAAATCCGTCTCGTGTATTTTCGATGAGCAGGTGGAGGAGATCGATTTATTTGACCAGCTCCAGTTTCATCTTGCCTTCGTAGAGAGCGGCTTGCATTGCAAAGCCAGGGGCGCTCACAAAAGGGACAGTGTCTCCCTAAACTTTTGGAAGATGAGCAGGTAGATGATCATGCAGTCACGCAAAGTCTTGCAGTTGGCTGCCTGCCACATTTCAAAAACTTCAGCATAATCAGAGTCCGATATTTCTTTGCCTCAAAGTTAACTGTAGAAGACTTGTTGCGATGGGATGTATATTTGGTCCAGCACAGAATCCGATGTGATGGCTTCGTAGCAGAAATAACCTTTTCGAATAGCAAGGTCTAGATTCTCGTCACTGTAACCGATACTTGTGAGATGGGATTTCAGGAGCGGCATGTCATGGCCACTATCTTTAAGATTTTTGGCAAGACTGTCTAAATTTGAGTTGAGAGAGGAGTACGAGTCGATGAACTTGACACCGTACTTGCTCGTGTCATCGTTCAAGAAGACAGAGATGCTAAACATCTCGTCTGACTACTTTGGCAACACATTTATTTCTGAGAAGTTAGTGCCGTCCAATCCTCACAATATAAATCTCATGTCATAGGCTGATGCATTGTGAACAATACAAGGCATTGGCGCAGAGTTTCTCAGTGATTCTGAGGTTGCAATTCGAACATAGAGCGGAAATGTAGTTACGTGATATCACTTCTTTATAAGGTCCGAAGACCCCCTCGATGTAATGATTATGGTGGCGAACTAGTCTTTTACCGTTTTCTCCAAAAGTGTTCCCTCTGCATTCACATGTTTTGCTTCCGCAATATTTTTTTATATCTTGTTTTGAGAGGACGGGGATGGAGATCGATGGTAAGGTGTCCATGTAATCATTATAATCCATCAACACATTTTTGAAAAGATGTGTCTCCATCTCCTCAAGCAGAACTGTAGTCGAATCGACTACTTTGTGCCTTACAATTTTACCGTCTTTATCCACTAGAGTATAACTGTACATGCACAACTTTTGTAGGTTGACTACATGTTTGTTCTGTGTTTTAGGCTCCAGCATAGATTCAGTCATAATAACGAACAACGTGTGGTTTCATTGTTGCATGCATTGTTGGGAATTGGTACATTTCGCCTTCTTCAGGCATACTAATGTTTAGCCAGCCTGTACTGAACGAACAAAAATTTACCTGTCCAGCTTTTTTGCTCACGTCCATGCCCTGCATGCAGAATGGACAAACAAAGTTATCTATATATTTCGTACGTCTAAATATACTCATAAATGTAGAGAAATACAGTATGAGTGCGACATGGTAGGCATCTAAGATTTGCACAAGGTAGATCGTGCGCTCCTCACTGCCTTCTAAACTGCCTCTGTATACACTGACCAGACCATAACTTCTGTGCCCGCCCGATCAATTCAAAGAAATCAAAGGCAATCAAATAATGTACCGATAGATACCTATCAATGACCGACGGGCTGTGAGTTCGCCCGACCCAGGAGGGGTCTAGGGTGTTTACCCAAAATGACATTCTCTAGCTACTCAGTTGAGTGGGTCTAGGAGATAATATGTGAGTAAATGGTTTCCATGCGTCTGCTACAATGTGAAGGGAATTGAAACCAGTGGGAACATTAAAATAATTCTTAATATATACAGATGACGCAGCCTATCTATATAATGCACAACTGAGTGCAGAGAAGCAAAAAACCGTTAAGACAGTTCAAAAACATATATGTGTACTAGCCTATAGCTCCGTTATACCACTATTGATCGCTATCCTAATACAACACATGAGGATCACTTGAAAAAAAACAGCTCTAACCTAATTACAGGAGGCAAACCCCTCTGAACAACCGATAGGATGTAGTATCGAGTTATTAACACGTTGATGTAGATACAGTGACAAAGTACGCGCTCACCCGGGTCAGTGACCTGCAGTGCTAAGTTCCAAATGCCGGATGATGGTGCTCCTCGGCGACCGCGTCCAGCGATCCTGGGCAATCGTCCGACTGACACCCTGGGCGTCGAACTCGATGCACGTTGTAGATCTTGGCTGTCTTTCCTAAATGCTACTGTGTTTCTGATGTAGTAATAGTATTGAAGACGGTGATGAAGTGATACTGTCCAAGTGCTTTGGATCTTGCAGAGTCGTCGAATTCTAAGTGTCTACGCTAACGTTGAAAATTCGTCTAACTTGTAAAGTTTATGGCATGGAGAGTTTGGGCTTAGCGGCGAAACTGGCGGACTGTAGAACGAGTGTGATGACGTGTTCTTCACATGGTTAGGTTGTAAATAATCTCTCGTTACTTGGTGACATCGCCTTATATAGTCTAAAACGTGACGTCAGCGCCCACCACTCGCTGGGACAAAATCCCGGACACTCCTCTTAAACAATGTCGCAGTTATACTAGCAATAAGGCATATAAGTAACAAATAGGCTTAGGGCCAACATCCTACCAATTACACGGCAACCAGCCTGAACGAAATCGCAACATAACCTTACAATTAATACCCTCTGTTCTGAAACACCCTGCAGTTCAACATTGGAGAATCAGTTGCTGGGGCACGCAGGCCCCTTCCGCACCTTCCGATCTTCCTTAGGACCAACCTCTCAACATTGCCTACGTACGACATCTTAATTGAATGCAATCATTACTGTCTTTTGTTATAATCCCCAGCTATATGTCCTGCATGAAACCTTGCTTCGACCTCCTTGTCCGACAATACCAATGTTTATACAACAGTGGCAGCTTGCCTCAGCATTTCTCAGGGCGCTGCTGCGACCCTGCCAGATGAACCAGGCCACTGTTTAAACAACAGCAGCAGCTTGTCGCAGCGTTCTCTCAGAGCGCTGCTGTGACCCTGGTCAGACCTGTATCCGTATCTGCATCTGTTTCCGTATCTGCATCTGTATCTGAATCTGTATCCGTATCTGCATCTGTATCCTTATCTGCATCTGTATCCGTATCTGTATCCGTATCTGCATCTGTATCCGTATCTGCATCTGTATCCGTATCTGCATCTGTATCCAGCACGCAGGGTCCAGCCAAACTTCCTTCTCTTTCGTGAGCTGATACAGTCTGATGTTAACTTCACACTCCCTTTCTATATTAGGCAAATCTTCTAATGCCACAGGTTTGTTCAAGGCAAGTTTTGGGGAGTTAAAATAAGTGTTTTTGTGCAGGAGGTATGTAAACTCCGCACAAAAACTCTTTTTTAAATACGTCTTTTAATTGAGAGATTTGTTTTCTGCTTCAAGTGGAAATAGGCAATCATGCTAGTGAGCACACAATTATTGTTTTTTGTCTTAATATTGACTATATGTTACCGGCCTGGACATTTTTTGGGCCAAGGAACATAGTCCCCAGACGTTTAGATCCTTTCACCCTCGTCTTGTAGAATTTGAGCTCTACACTGGTTACTGTATTAATGCTCCCGCCACTACCTTCTCTCTCCTGTTTTTCTAATTTATTTTGTAAATCTACCCCGAGATCCTCAATTAACTCACTTAGAAGCACGTTTTTTGTTAGCTGGATCGCTTTTGTGTTTATCACCCAGTTCTTGTGATATATAGATTCATCCTCAACTTGTTTGCCCATTTTAACATTCACGGTGCATTGGAGTCTTTGGAATGTTTCTAATTTAGTTTCAGTGTGTTGCACTAATTCCTTACATCCCAATGTAATCATGGACGAAATGTTGACATACTCAGTGTATGGTATAAATGATGATGTTACGAAATTATTTTCCAAAAAACCTACAGAGATAGGTTGGTGAAATATATCCTCACGCAACGGAGCAGCACTGGTTGAATCATTCGTATCCTCAGTATTATCCGAACCTGGTTCCGATTCGACAGTAGACGGATCACGAAGCAAAAACGCGTCATCAGTAGACGTGGGCACATCCAACGACAAGGATGGCGTAGTGCTCGATGTTGCAGCGGTAGTCCGACTCGATGACGGGTCCGAGCTAAAATCGAAGATATAGTCGGAGACAAAGTCGAAGACGGGTCAGTACTCAGCGGCACCGATTGACCTATTGACCTAACAGTAGCAGGCGGTAAAGACGACGGATCAACAGCAGGCTCAACTCCGTGTTGTTCCGGAATGGGGGCAGTGCGTTTTGCCCTAGCTTCCGCCTTTGCATGTTTTTTTATCTTTTTGCCTGCAACAACATTTTTTGAGTGTACAACCTTTTTGCTTGCTAAAGGTTTTTCGCTCGCAGTTACCTTTTTTGGGCGTGCATGCATTGGGGGTAAAGCAGGCATTGGGGGTTGAGCAGGCATTGGGGGTTGAACAAGCATTGGGGCTTCAGCAGGTATTAAACCAGGTGTCGGGTTAGTAATCGCCTCACTTCACTGGATGTGTATTGGTTATGCACACCCTCTCCTCGAGTATCCAACAATGGCGTATCCTCCATCACCATATCGTCTTGATTCATCCTGCAAGAATAAAGAAAGGTATATCTATAATAAAACAATACAAAATAGACTAGTAAAGTTACAGAAAAATAACGCTAGATCAAAACACAAAAAACATACATGTTAAAACTAACACTACTTACATGTCGAGTAAAAATATGACTGGCACCAACAAGATCAATCATCCATGAGCTGCGGCATTTCACCGCTGTATACAACAGTGTACGATAATTTTGGCAAAAGAGATGCCATACACCCAGAGGCCCTACGCTGCCAGATGTACAATAACGAAACCAAATCAAAACGAAATCAAAACGACACCGATATACGTGTTGTAACCTGTACGGCAATGACGTCACCCGTGCCTTCTGGGCCGAGTTAGGGTAGGTGGGTGGAGGAGTCATATAAAACTGGCACTGCTGAGGCGATGGAGACACACCCGTTGTTCCTTGCTTCGCCTGGACCTCCTCCTCCGCCTTGGCCTGCTCATAGCCTCGACCACAGCCTCTCGTCGCCCGACCCCGTGATCCATTGCAGCCTCGCGTCGCCCGACCTCGTGATCCATCTCGACTGCTTGAAGCACTTTACCAATATGGAAGTGTTCAGGATGCAATACTTGATTGCCTCATACAATCGGAACATCAAGCGATTCTCATTCGCCGAGGGTGATTACTTCGTGCCAGCGACACTCACAACATTTTAAGTTAACATAAACATTTTGAAGATGAAATTGGATTCTTCGATCTTGATAAGACAGGAGACCAGGAGTGTGGATTTACTTTGCAATCAAGAAGATTGTCCGTTGTTGTTTTTAAACTCAAAGTCGTCTCGTTACAGATCTAAAAATCCTTCTTCGCCCTGACTTCATTGTGAGCTTTACCACACTCCTGGATATGATACAAGATCCTTCGTACTCTACCTCCGATCCTCGTGGATTTAAACGCACTATGGAACAAGCCGAAAAAGAATCATGACCTAAACCTAAATACGAAATGGTGGATTTCTCAACCAATACCTTCTAAGCGGAAAATTTCTATAGCGGACCCCAAGATCAAGACAGCAAGACCCACACGATCGATGTAATAAATTCCTATAGTCGTCCATAAGATCATGACGTCAAGACCCTAACATTCAACATAGCTTCCAGACAAATCCTAGTTTGGAGGATCATAATACACCTTTGGATCCTTTCCCTCAGTTTCTGAAGACGTTGCAGAAGGCCCAAACCGGGTTTGATTTAACTAAATTAATCCATACTCTATGATAGGAATAAAAATTGTAATGAATGTAATTATTTATTCAATAAAAATCATAAAGATAATAATTATGTATATACTGACCTTTGTAATGCATCATGCCCGACTTTGTAAAAGTCAGCTTATGTAGTCGATGTCTGTTGCTGGTTATATCCACAGTGTCCAGTGCCAAGGATGACACTGTTGAACTTGCCCGTTCCATGTTTGTTTGGGGGGGGGCACGTTTGACCCCAACAAGGATACCCATGTTGAACTTGTACATTCCAAGATTGTCTCTGGCACACAAGAAACTGGCATTGCTGGGGGTTCATGTGCAAGTACTGCGGGCCCGGCTGATGATACTGCCAAGGTTGTCCATGGCAAGGAGGTCCCTGTTGAAATTGTCTATTCGAAGATTGTTGGGGTTGCCACGTTTGACCCAATAAATACGAACGACCGTCTATGTTAAAATGGATCCTGACACTGACACTGATGCGAGCAAGAAGATTGCTGTGGGTAGTGGTTGTGGATGCCGGTAGATCCAATTTGCAACGCTATCTGATGATGGTCCGGCATTACCCAGACTGAAAACGGAGAATAAAAGAAGGTAATTTTAAAACTTTGTTTATTATTGAAAATTTTATTTCACACAAAAAAAAACAATATGCGAGGATCGAATGGCCATGAGTTGATTAAAGAAGAAGAAATGTAAAAAAAAATACATTCACCCAAATAACAAATAATTCAATCACTACATTCGATTAGCCATCTTGGCAATAATCAGTCATACAATCATAGTTTAGGTTACGTCTTCTCAGAATATGTCGCCGTTACAACGAGTAAGGATGGGATTTTCGATTGGGGTGAAAGCTCTAATCGGTCAGCCAATCTCATCTTCGAAAAATATTAACGTCGGATCCATCCTAATTTCCAAATAATTATTCTAGTCAATGACTACGTCAGACTCATCCAAACTATCCCCTATTATTACAGTACTCTCAAAGACGCTGTGTATCATCTCCCTCATTATGTACCTATTGTTTATTACGTCATGTATCATTTACCTCTCGTTGGCGGGTGTCTAAATTGCCCCAATGCTCGAAAGGATCATCAATTAGAGTTGAAGATACAACCGGCTGGATGACATCATCTCCAAACCCTACAACCACTCCCTCATCTATATAAGCAGTGTGATGGGTGTTGCCAGGAATGGTTCAATAGCACTCAAATCGAGCATCCTAAGCTGTACCAATTCACCAGGTTGAATTATTCCAGATTCCAAAATATCACCGGGTTGATGTATTTCGAGTGTCAAATCGTTGTCTTCGTGTGGGTGTTCCCTATTTTCGCAATCGAAACTACCTACAAGGTCGGTGAGCATTTAATCTGCGAAAAAATCGTTTGAGGCCAGAACAGTGCCTTCATCAAGCATGGGAACATTATCGTCAATCTGAGCCACCTGAGGGGGATTTTCACTTATAAAAATTACACTATCCTGGACTTGATCTAAATAGTTAATCCAGGCCTTAATGAGCGAGTTACGCACAGACAAGTTATCTGGCTCGCTAATAGATCCCACTAGATTTAAGGGCTCACGATAGTTACGAAAACTGTATAAAGACTCCTCTGGGCAAAACGATCCTCATGAATGATCATAACAAGCCATTAGAACTTGTGCAGGGCTTGCATACCTTGGAATCAGCGACTCCAAAAAAATCAGCCCACGCATAGCCCAACCTGTGTTTGAGTCTTCGTAGCTTTGTGACCACACTACCTCCTGAAAACCAAGCATGATTCAAAAACCAAGGAACTCTATGTCTTGAAACTGCGACAATTCATAGTTAGAGGCTGAAGGGGGATTCGAGGCACATCAGCCAGTAACTTCCCCATTTTGAGTAGGTGCGGGTACAGCTGCTTTGCCAGCAGCATTATCGCTTCCGTCAGTTGCGCTCGCATGGGGAGGGGGGCGAACGGGGGTGGCACTTGCGGTAATAGCCGTAGCGGCCGTGGTAGCGCCGGTGACAGAACTCGGACGCTTCATGGGTCAAGTAGCGCATCTCGCTTGCTGAGATGCCGCGCTTGGAGCTGGTCCAAACGGCAGACCTGGGTTAGGTTCTCGCGTGAACGGGGATGAATGCCTTATCTTGTATGACGCCCGAGGTTGAAGTTGAATTAGAACCCATAACACTGAATCTGAATAATATGTTGAAAATATATACGAATTAATTCACAAAACCACATACACAACCGTATATAATGAAGTCCTGTTTTAATTGAAGAAATATAAATTCCCAATAATGTGTACACATTC
>SDVV010020809.1:0-13251 GCA_016164225.1 Gammarus roeselii | reverse complement strand
GTTGATTCAGGTTTGTCTGCTCTGTTTGAGAGAGCTCCGGATGTTGGCACACGTGGGCATCTTTTCAAGCTGGTGGTTCCTCGCTGTCAGACTGACTATAAACGGAGATTCTTTTATTCTCGCTGTGTGCAAATTTGGAACCGGCTGCCCGCTGCTGTGGTGCAGTGTGATTCACTTCGCGGCTTCAAGAGGGCCCTGGCGGAGGAATTGGGGGCAGTGTTGTATGAGTTTTGCTAGACTAAATTTGATGTGATGTTGTTGCTTTGTTTGTGTTGTCAGCGGTTGTGTGCAATTGTTGACTGTCTTCATTGTTTTGTTTTCTTTGGACCTATTGAGCGCATTCCGACCAGCATCCTGCTGCAGTACTTGTACAGTGCTGTTCATTTTGATTGCTGGCGCGCTGAGGTGTACTGCCTCCCATGCCTGCGTGCCCTGTTGGCGGGGCTGTTGGGGCTGTGGGGGGCTGCAAAGGTGAGATACAAAGGTGAGCCAAAACTTTCCCCAACACTCACCCAGTGTCGCAGCAACTATGCTTAACAAGCATTAAGTGAAGTAGGAAGCAAACAAGATGCAATAAGCATTTCAAGAGTGCATTTAGTTAAAGAGCATTCAAGCTAACAGCTCAGTCTGCAAAGAACAGATACCATTAATTACCCAAGATTTACCAATATCGAATTATGATTATAAAACAGACATGAACATGAATGAGCGTCAACCAGGAAAAGTGATGCACCGATAAGAGGATAAGCCAAGCAAGGGCAACTGATGGCTTAACCTGAATGAGCGTCGACCAGGGGAAGTGATCACCAATAAGAGGATAAGCCAAGCAAGGGCAACTGATGGCTTAACATGAATGAGCGTCAACCAGGGAAAGTGATGCACCGATATGAGGATAAGCCAACCAAGGGCAGCTGATGGCTTAACATGAATGAGCGTCAACCAAAAGAAGTGATGCACTGATAAGAGGATAAGCGAAGCAAGGGCAACTGATGGCTTGTGATGTCCGTGTATCACCCCCGGTACCAATAGTAATTGATCTTGTTTCCGAGTTCCTGGCAGTTCCACTGGAGTATTTTAATGTTCATTTTGAAGGCTGTTTGCACCTTGACCTTGATGATCTTGAGTGGTTGCGTGAATTGCTGGAGCTTTTGTGGTGCTCGCGTTTTTGAGTTTGCCCAGGGGTTCCGGGTCGGGAGTGCTCACATGAGTGTCTGCCTTTGGTGGAAGGTGGTCTGCTGTGGTTGCTGCGGTCGCGGCTGCGAGTGCTCTTGTGATAAGACGATGGTGTTGGCTTTGTGAGTAAGTGCGCTCTTCTTCTGTGGTAGCCTTTTTTTATCTGTTTTGGGTGGTTGTGTAGAGCGCGAGGTATTTGGGCCAGGTAAGACGACAAAAGGGCTAAGTTGTATGAGGGTGTGAGGTGCGCCTTGCCGTCGGCCACCTCCCTTTCTGGGGGATACGACCTAGTGTCTGTATCTGTAAGACAACTGGCTGTGCAGAGGTTTTGCATATGAGCTCTTCGAGATAAGCGTTGTCAGCGAGGCCGTGATCGTTCTTGCTGGTGGCGTGTTTGTGAGTTGGGTTTGTTAATGGGTGATCATGTCCCTCTCAGTGGTTTTCCACAAATGTGGAGGTGAAGGTAGTTCTGGGTTTTGGTCCTGGCGGGCTGTTATTTGAGAGTTGTTATTGATCTTTTTGTTCAGTGGCGCCTTGTGTATCGGAGTTTTCTTCATCTCTTTGCCTTTTCCTTTTTATAGTAGTGAGCCTTGCTGCATGACCGATTGCGGGATATGCATCCATCTCGTCGTCCTCCTAGTCTGCTTAAATCATTTCTAGGACTGTGCGTCTCTGGTGCGGGGCGGTTGCTGGGCTGAGTGAGGAAGCACTGCAGTCATGTTGGAGTGTTGGGGAATTGTTATGAGGCTGTTCTAATGATGTGTGGATGTTGTCGGGGAGTTTGGTTGGATTGTCAATTTGACTGCTTTGGCATAATTGAGGCGGTTTGGGTTACCGTCTTTCCAGATTTGGATGGCTAGTTTCCGTGTAACTCTGCGTTTGTTGTGTGTGATTATTTCTTTTTGGTCCATGTGTACTGGGCAGTCGCGGTCGCCTGCTTCATGGAAGCATGAGCAGTGGTAGAATTTAGAGTGCCGGGCTGTGCAGTTTTTTCTGTCGCGCTCGCCAGCGCACTTGCAACGTTGGGGTGTATGTGGCTGGCAGTACGTGATGACGTGGCCGTATTCAAGGCATGTTTTGCACATTGGTGGCCATGTTGCAACTGCATCACAAGGAGTCACAAAGAACTAGAGATCCAAAGAGGCAATCTCTGCCCATCCTTCAATTTTCATTGAAGTGAACCTCCCGGAGTCCCCCCGGGGGGGGACTCGTGTGTGAAACTCTCTCCATCAGTCACACAGACCCCAAAAAAGCTTTTGTGTGCTGCAGAGCATCCCCTCGGTTCTGTAACCATCGTGGGACCTCATCTCTCCCCCTCCACCCTGATGTTGAACAGGTGGGGAGCAGTGTAGCGGGAGGCCTTTGAATAAGCTGTTCCTGCCCAACCAGAGACCGGTATATTAGATCAGGGCTCTCTCCTGTTGCACTGCGCTGGCGCTTGGTTCACTGTATCGTGGGGCAATACAGCTTAGCCTCTCTCACCACGGGCAGATGGCCAGCTACTCTCGGGTCGGCCTATTGCCTGACCCATTCTGTCCGATTTGTTGTTGTGTGGGGCTGGTGTGGTGGTCGTAGCTTTGGATGTTGACTTTTCTGGGGTAGCACAGGTGGTTCCCCGTTTGATCCCCGTGCGCTGCACGGAGGTTGAATTTTCCTTAGTCATTGCTTCCAGGGCTTTGCCATCTCCGCAGCCGGGTTTGAGATGCCAGTGGGGCATTGGGGGCTGCTACACTGTGCAGATCCCGTTAGCTGCCCCCCCCCCGCCCCTTTGGCTCTTCAGTCTGTCCTAAATGCCTTTGCTACTATCACTGATAGTCGAGTTCAGGGAGGATCCGGTCTAGCCTACGCTTGATAGTCTCTACTGATTCGCTCACAGTCACTGCCGGCGGAAGTCTCTTCCAGACGTAGATGATTTTGTAGGTCATCAGGTCACCGCAGGGTCGGGTGTTGAATCTCTGGTAGGAGTTTTAACCCGTGACTCCTGGTGGGGTGGTCATTTAGCGTGAAGAGGTTTCTGTACTCTATGTTATTGAAGCCTTTCAGGATTTTTAATGTTTCAATTAGCTGTCCTCGAAGCCTACGCTTTTTGAGGGTGAAGAGATTCAGTTCCCTTTATCTTCTCTGATACCCCATGTGTCTGATAGATGAGATCATCTTCGTTGCCCTAGCCTGTACCCTTTCCAGTCTCTTGATGTCTTGGATCAGGGTGGGAGACCAGAATTGGACGGCATACTCCAATAGTGGTCTAACATGGGTATTGTACATGGTTAGGTTCATCTCCTTGTCCCTGTACTTGAATTGCCTCCCGATGTATCCGAGGACGTTGTTGGCTTTCTTTTCGACTTCAACCACTGCCTGAAGAATTTCAGGTCAGCGCTGATGTAGACATCTAGTTTTTTTTTTTCTAGGTTGGTGGTCGGGATCTGACTGCCCAATAGGGAGTAGTTTGCCGATCCGTTTGCTCTGCCGATGTGCATAACTGTGCACTTGTCCGTGTTGAATGGCATCTGCCATGCCTCGGACCATTTCCCGATTCTGTCAAGATCCTGCTGCTGGTACTCGACAGCTGTGGAGTTTGCGGCATTTGCTCCTAGTTTGGTGTCGTCCTAGTTTGGTGTTGCAAACAAGGCCTGCGTCTAGGTCATTTATGTAAATGAGGAACAGGAGTGGGCCTAGGACTGATCCTTGGGGGACCCCGCTTTTAACCGGGGCCCAAGGTGAGCTCTCACCATTGATCACCACTCTCTGACTCCTGTCTGAAAGCCAGTGCTCTATCCATTCCCAGATTCTTCCCACAACTCCAAGAGCTCTCAGCTTGGTGAGGAATCTCTTGTAACGGGCCTTATCAAATGTCTTCTTGAAGTTAAGGTACAGGATATCGATGGCCCTCGAGTCGTTGTAGATAGAGATCATGTGGTGGAAGAATTCCAACAGGCTGGTCAGGCATGATCTCTTGCATCGAAAACTGTGCTGACTGTTCCCTAGGAGATTGTTCGTCTCCAGATGGTTGACGATTGGGTCTGCAGTAATGGACTCCAACATTTGCCCACAACTGATGTGAGGCTGATGGGTCTGTAGTTTCCCGGGAGATTTTTCGGCCCCATTCTTGTGGATAGGGGTGACGTCGGCTATCTTGTTCTCGGGAACCGCCCCCTCTTCCAGTAATTGGTTGAATACCACCAGAAAATGGGGGGCAATTTCGTCCGAGACAGCCTTTATTACTCTCTGGAGGAACCCGTCGGAGCTTGCAGATTTGCTCGCCTTCAGCTTCTTGATTTTCCCTACCATCTCTGCGGCTGTGCATTGGATGTCCTCCAAGGGTTGCATCCCCCGGTACCTAATGGAGGGTTACAGGATTGCATCTTCACTCTCTTTGGTGAACACGCTAACGAAGTACTGGTCAAGAACCTCCGCCATCTCCGCATTTGTAGTTGTCAGAGTTCCTTGGTCCGTGGTAAGTGGGCCAATAAAAGCTCTGATGGATTTTCTGCTCTTTACGTGGCTGAAGAACTCTTTCGGGTTGCGTTTGCAGGTAGCTGCAACTCAGCGTTTTTTGTTATGTTGGGCTACTCTGATTCGCCTCTTCACCACTCTACATTGTTCCCTGTGTTCGTTCCGCAAGATTTTGTTTTCAGCGCCTGTATGCACGGTCTTTCGTGGACATGGCTGCTTGGATTCCTCTGTTGAACCACTTAGGATGTGGGTTTTGGTCGGCTCGCACGGCCTTGATTGGGATGCAGCCTTCCTGGATGACCAGGAATTTGGTCTTGAAATTCATCCAGGATGCCTCAACTGATTCCAGCCTGGCGAGTTGGAGGTTGCTAAGGTCCCTTTTAAACCTTACGAAGTCCGCTCGTGTGGAAGTTTAGCCTTCGTTTAGCGTTGGGAATTGCTTCGTTTGTTGGCACTTGGATGACGCATCTGACCATATTGTGGTCACTGGTGCCCAATGGTTCAACTACAGTAACCTGGGTAACCAGATTTTCTTCCGTAGCAAAGATTAGGTCTAGGAATCTGTCTCTAGTGGGTTCGTCAACCAGTTGTTCCAGGAAGTTATCATTGACGAAGTTGACTAATCTGTTCCCTCTGCGTCTGCCATTCGATTTTCCCAGACAACGTTGCAGTTAAAGTCCCCCATGATCACTGCTACCCTGTTATGGATCAGCTGTGTGAGGAGCTCGTAGAAGGATTGGTCGCTATCCACCGTTTGGTGGGGTGGCCGGTACACGAGAAGTACGTGTAGCTTTCTGGCTGTGTCTTCGATTTTGATACCTATGACCTCATGTGGGGTGTCAATGGTACGGCGAGTGGCTCTGAGGTGGTTGCGCACATAGTTTGCGGCACCTTCTCCCCGTCTGGCCTGACAGTCTCTCTTGAAGAGGTTATACCTACCCTTCAAGTTCGCCTTCGAAATCGTTTCCTTCCGTCTGGATCCAGGTTTCCGTGATGCCTATTATGTCCGGCATCTCAGAAGCAACAAGGCAGCGAAATTTTGCTTGTTTATTCCTGATCGATCTAGCGTTCAGAAGTAGCATCCGGAGGCCATCTATGTTGTTCTCGGCTCTTCGGATGTGTTCTCGTTTCCCGGATGTGGCGGTGGCTGTTCACCTCTCCTGGAGGGTGATGAGGGAGATCGAGGGGCCGGGTCGTTTTCCTCGTCATCACTCAGACTGTCACTGTCAGTCTCGAAGTCTTCCCTGCGGTTGCCATGCGCGCCAGCTTCAGTCCCGCTGTCGCTCGGTTTAGCGCCGTTGCTGTTCGCCGGGTCAGGTTGGTTAGCCCTGTCCCCGTCGTCAATGACTTCCTCCGCAGGGACGGTTGCTTCGATAATCGTCTGCTCTAGATGGATTATCGTTTCAGCGTCGGTGAGTTCGGTGTCAGTGTCTGAGCTAGTCGTGGTGTCTCTTCCACTGGTGTGTGTACTACCCTCGCCTGAACTCGTGGAGCTGGAGCTGATGTCGTGCTCAGGTCTGGCCAGTGCGATGTTGTTGGCGGCCCCCGCGGGGTTTGTTCGGGGCGCTTGGTTTCCAGTTTTTATGCTGGGGGGGGTGGTCTCGGACTTGGTCTCCGTGTCCGAGGAGTCGGTGGATCTGGCAAAGACGGAAGAGGGTTTCTTCCTTTTCCTCCTTCTCTTCCTCCGCCTGTTCCCCTCGGTGTGTAGGTCTGTTGAGGTAGTTGCTCCATCGCTGGGATGTGAGCGTGGAGGGTGCAGGTGTTTGTGGGTTTCCCTGTTTAGCGGGTTGCCCGAGGTTTTTGTAGAGCCTCGTGTTCATCAGGTCAGCCAGTTGGCGTGATCCTGCGGAGTTGAGGTGGACTTCGTCCTTCCTGAAGAGCGCCCTTTTTTTCAGGAAGTCGCTCCAAGGGTCGATGATCTCACCCCTTCTGTGTTGCACAGTGCCTTCACCCATCTGTTCAGGGCGATGGCTTTGCTGTGAGCCTCTCTTTGAGATCCTGAGGCTGGGGACAAGGCCAATGATGATGCTTTTGGTGCTTTTTTTACTGTATCAATTATTGGCTTGGAGTTGGTCATGGAGGGTTCGGTGAGGCCGGTTCGTCCCCTCCGCAGGAAGAGGTCGTTTCCTCCTGCTAATACAATAATCGAGCTGCGTTGGTCGGTGGTCATGCTTGACACTGCCGCTCTGGCTCGGGAAAGTTTCACACCTGGGATCGCTTTTGCAATCCGGTTTAGGGGATTTTGCTTGGTGAAGCAGTAACCTAGTCCCCCCACTAACAAGTCTCCAACAAGGTTGTTGGTCAGCCCGTTGTGGCTGCTGTTTTTTTTTGCTCCTCCTTCTTTTGTGCGCTGGTTGTTAGGGTATTGAGCTCATCTAGAGCTCCGTACCTTTTTTGGGTTGGCAGGCGCAATTCTGGGTTTGAAGCTGGCTGAGCCCTTGATCTGTTTGAGACCAAGGTAAAGCCAGTAGAGTTTTTCCAGTTCCTCTCCTGGTTTCCTCGGTCTCTGGGGGTAGAGGTGGTGTAGTTCCACCAGGGTGGCCTTGCTTGACTCACGTTTGGTTGAGGTCGGGGGCCTCCTTTTTGTTGTTGGTGGCCTCCGTGTCCTCTGTGTTGGGGTCTGATGCTTCCTCCGCAAGTCGGGTTTCCTCGGTAGTCCCACCGGGTAGGTCCCTGGTGGTTGGGTTTTGCTGGAGTTGCTCTGCGGTTTTGGCTCTGTTGCCGTTTAGCCGCTTTCCCTCCTCTTTGGCTGTTGGGTGCTCCGCTGCTAGTGGTTTTATTTTGCGGGCTCTCTCGAGCGTGGTTTGTGTCTTCCTCTCGGAGAAAGTAGCCCTCTGCTGTTTTCCTTCTCCTCAGGAGAGGGGTAGCCTAGGACCTGTTCCTGTTTGCGTTGTTGTTGTTGTTGAGGCTGGTGTCTCTGCTTGGTGTTTTTGGGGCCTCCTTAGGTTTTAGTTCTTCCTTGTTCACCCGGTATTATTATTAATTCTGGTGCCTCATGTCCTGGGAATGTAATTTGGTATGCTGTAGAACTTGCGTTACGGGATTTCATCCATGTTGCTTGACGGACTTTGGTAACTCCGTAATCTACAGCTAGACCTTCACCAAAAGCACTGAGGTCGGTTGTGGGCATGTAACGTGAGGTGTGTATAATTCATTTGGTATCGTTTAAGAACGGATGTATTTCAACTGTAACTTTGGGTTTGTTTATGTTTGTAATCTGTTGTATAACGTTACTTGCCTCACGTTCTACGACGTAGGCCAGATATTTCTTTCCCTGACATTGAATTTCTTTCCCTGACATTGAATTTCTTTCCCTGACATTGAATTTCTTTCGGTTTTCTTCCTAGTTGTTTGATGAGTGACTTCATCATTACTTGAAAAGGCAACTTGCACCACTTTCGTTGAACGTTATGAGGAAGTGGGTGGAATGTGGTGCAGGTCTCCTCTCCCTGGTAGGAGGGTTATTCTGGGTAGAGCGCATTGAGACTACAGCTGCTCGTCGCCCGACCTCAAGATCTATCTGGTATTGGAGGATCGCTCTCTTAGTCTCCTCCTCAGGGCAATCTCTGTGTCCGGTAGGGTGTCCGCCTTCTTTGCAATAAAAACAGTGTTGTTCCTCGGACTGGCATGACTGGGGATCTTCCCGTTTGTCGTGGTCGTCCTGGGAGCAGTATGAGCATCTTTGCTTGCCGTTACTGTTTCCTCTCGTGTGTCCATATTTCTGGCATTTATAACATCGCATCGGACGTCTCTCAAATGGTGTAACCTTGGTTTTGGTGGCGCCGAAGGGAATGTCTAGATATTTTGGTGAAGTATGGCAGTTGAATTTTAGTTTTAGGGCTGTGGAAGTCTTTTCTTGGTGTGATCTTCGGTGCGACCTTTGCTTCGACAACGCAGTCCTCGTATTGAACGAGTCCAGTAATGTACTCCTCGATTTCCTCCTTCGGGATATCTTCAACGTAGATCAAACCTGAACTTGAAGAAAAAGTCGGGTGTGGCTCTATTTTGCATGGCTTTCCACTGAGTCTGTTTTTGGAGAGAATCGTGTCACTTTGAAGTTTTGTGTCTACTCTGATGGCAAAGCATTCGTCGTCCCTGGTGGCGACGCTCAAGACTGGGCGGCCAGTGAAAGAGCCGAGCTCTTTTCGCAGAGTGTATGTACAAATATCCGGTCTGGCGTTGGCATCGAACGTGATCTTCAGGTGTTCTGGAAAGATAAAACTATTGTTGAACAAGTTGCGTTCATTGAATGGCGTGTATTGCTTCCTCCTTGCAGTCCTTGGATCTCGGTTGGGATTTTGGTGAGGTGAAGAGTTGTCGAAGTTGTCGTCAGACGTAGAGGTGGAGGTACTTGTGTAAGTTGCGGGTTCTCTAGTTGGTTTGTTCTTTACTAGTTCGTGAATATGGAGAAAAATTGTCTTGACATGACCCTCGAGTCTCGTTAGACGATCGTCAATTGTGCTTGGTTCTGCGGCGAAAACTTCTGCTTCCTGTTCAGAGAGGCCGGTCGCTTGGCTCGGCAGAGTCAGTATTTCCTGGACGTTCTTGGTCAACTCGTCAATGCGGCCGTCCCTCCGGTCGCCGTCCGCCGAGGTGGTGCTGGTCATCTTGGCGAGGCTGATGTTCTTGACCGTTGGAATCTTGGTCTCCGGTGCTCTGGAGGGGATGCTGGTCCCTCCTAAATGGAGTTTCTTTCGACTCTCCATCAGCCCCCTGGTTCGCCCCAGGGGCCAGGGAGTTAATTTTAGAGGCCTCTTGTTCGGCTTTACCGAGTTTAACTTACGGTAATTTAAATTATTATAAGCAATGCAAGCAAACGTGCGGTTTAAGGTCCCAGCACAAACTAGGGACCAGCCTGTACAGTTATTATTTGGCACGGGAGCGTTAACACACAAATTCCAGTTATTATTTGGCACGGGAGGGTTAACACACAAATTCCCAAGTACAACAGCTCTGGCTTCACCCTAAAGAAATGATGGTAGTATCTGCAGCCACGAAACTTTGTCGTCTTTGTAAGTGCTTGTACAGTAATTTTCTATAGATGCAATGAAAGCAGCTACCCAGTACCACCAGTAAACGTTGCTGGAGGCTGAACTCGGTCAATTCACATGTCTCAAATAGCCTCTGCTAATGTACCTAAAACTCCAGCCATATTCCCATCATCTGACATTATGAGCAAGTTAGATGCAGGAATATGCAATCAATTGAACAAAACAACAATCAGCCAATTAACTAAATCCCACTTCTGACACCGATGTTATTGGAGGGGGCTTCCCTAAACGAAATCTAAACGACGCAAACCACTCGGATGCACAAGTTTGTCAGGACTGGCCATCTCGAGCAGTATAGGCACGCAGAATTCCGGTTATTGGTGATCCATCAGCTTGAAGTTCCCCCTCCACAGAGTTTGGTAGGTCCGACAAGTGATGTTGTTGTTCAGCTCGGGATACTCTTCCTATGTTCATCAGTTCCGAAATACAAGCTTATACAGTTCCGAGTCGATCAACAGCTAAGTCCCTAGACGCTAACGACTATTAATGAAATTCACTTCCTCAGTAGGAGGCCATATTTAATATGGTGGCGATGAACAGTTGAACCGCATCACGTGGGTAATGATTATTCACGAGAAGTCCACGGACGTACGGAATCTGTATCATAACTAAATACTGGAGTTCCGAAGCCCGGCCGCCAATGTTAATAAATGACCTAACGTCCGTCTACGAACTGGCGTTCGATACCTCGCAGTGACAGCACTTGGAGGATTCAGTCTCATTCAACAAGCAACTCCCAATGCAAAGAAATTGCCCTATCTCTTACTTCAAGTAAGGAGGTCCGGTATATGAATATGTACTATTGCCGAACGGCGTATCCAGAAAATAAATTGAAATCAAGAAGTTGGTATTTCATCGAAGTAAATGTAGCGCCATCCTGGTACTATCAAACGATCCACTTCCAAGTTTCGACCCGCCGCTTGAGGTGGATGGATGATTATTCATTTTATAGATCATTAACACTTTATTTTAGTATTATATTAGTTCTTCTTGCTTGGGCTCTATATTATTTTTTTCAGCCTTTTTTTCACGGTGATAAATTTTGAATTTGTTATTATTACATGAATCGAGGTTGGTTGAGACAAGGTGACCCAGGTAGTGGAGGTTTTCGTGGGACCCGCGGGACTCGGGGACCCAGGGTTTCGTTAACCCGGGGGACTTGGGAGACCAGGTGGATTTGGTTTGGTGGGATCCACTTGGACCTTTCTGGGGCCCCTTGGGACACCCTTGAGACCCTTTAGGACCCTTTTGAGGAACTGTGGGACCCTTCAGAAGCCCCTCTGAATCCTGGAACCTCTGCTCCCCCCTCCCAGCGCTGTAAAACCCATACACAGAAAAATGTTTGTGCGATGCATGAGAAGAACAATTAACCATTACAGTCCGCGGATTGCTGGCGCAGGGGGCAAGGGTCGCGTCGAGGCTGGTCGAGGTGCGTCGAGATCAGTTGAAACATTTTGAGGCGAGTCGAGTTGGTCGCGACGAGCCGAAACTGGACGAAATGATTCGAGACAAACCGAGATGAGCTGAGACGAGGGGACTCGAGGAGCTCGGGAAGACCCGGGGGACATAGGTCACCTTCCGGGATTCATCGGGCTCTTTTGCGACCCAGGAGACCAATGCCCCCCCCCCGTCCTATCCCCTTGAACAATCAGTGCGAAATCGATAATCTGAGCAGTTTTTCTGCCCATGACGAACCTGCTCTTACTTTCTTGTTCACGATTCACAATATTATAACGCTGGAGTATTTGTGCGGGAGTTTGTGTTGGTGATATTGTGATTGGGTATTTTTTCTTCAGTCTGTGCTCGCTGCGCGTGCACGGACCATACGCAGTTTCTGGGGTTTACCTGAACTGCGCAGCTATAAAACCTTGTGACGCGTTTCGGTTGGAGTCAATCTAATCCGTGAAGTCATGGACCTTGTACCAATTCTTGGAATTCCGAGTGTTTGGAGGCGGGGATTAGTTTTGTCTGAGTCTTCATCTTGCCTGACTGAATAAATTGTACTTGAAATCAAATAGACCGCGTAGCTGGAAACATAGTGTTGCGTTGCTGTCGGAGCTGACTTAGTCCGAGTAGTCGTGAACCATGTACCAATTTCGACGATACTATCTATGCGCACTGGCGCATGGACATATACATAAAGTTCTGAGGGGTTGGAGGCGAGGATTCGTTTCGGTTCATCCGAGTCTTTATCTTACCTAAATGAATAAATTGTATTTAAACAACTAAACCGCGTAGCTGTAAATATTGTGTTGAGTTGCTGTCGGTGCTGAATTTGCTCGTGTAGCCACTGACCTTGTACTAATCTTGACGATGCTACCTGTACGCACTAGGGTGTGTATATATACTCTTTAAGTTCAAAAGGATTGGAAGCGGAGGTCCGTTGCGAGTAAGCTTTTTTTCTTTTGCGCACCAGCGTGCATCTGACATTGCTAAAATTTTCACTTCCTTTCTAACGTTAAAAGCGTTGTTCTGTTTTTTCTTTGCACACCTAGGCGTGCGAGCCTACTGGAATCAATGATCATCGAGCCCTACGGGGGAGCCTATTATGACTCACGTTGAGGCTCTGGTGGAAATGAGGCCCAAATCAAATCCGCCTGTTTCTTGGTAACTTGTTTTATTTGTGTTGTTGAATGCTGTCTAATTCAGTTACAATAAACCTCGACCCGCCGCTCAGACAACTACGAGGGACGACACTGTGATAGCCGCATGAACAAGGCACTTGACAAATGATCACGATAGTTAGTATAGTTTATTTAATATATTGATTCAACACCGACAGCGAATAAGCAAACTAAAGCAATTAATGAACAAAGCACTCACTGATTGATGATAAGGTGTATGACTAAAGGGTATTCATGGGAACGCACGTACAACAAAAGGTCCAGAAAATATAAAGCACTTGCCAAATAACTCAATGAACAATTACTGTTTGGTTTCCTGTCACCATCCGTAATGCCGGAATATAATACTGTCTTAACAAATAGGCAAAGCACTCGATAAAGCAATATTGATTTCCTACGACTCTCAATGTTTGCTTAGCTTGCTAAGGCTATGTCAGCTGACACTCTCATGACAATCCCCGTGTCACCACTGCTGACGTTGTAAACTTTTTTGCAATGATCAATAGATGGGTCCAAAGACAATTGGCCACATGAAGATCTCTTATTTGACAATAATATAAATATTGCACTACATAAAGGTACTAGCCAACAATATCACTTACAATCCTCAATAAATGGTATACCATGAGCTCGTACGGAACAGCTGATGCATCCGTCCACACAAACAACGCCTGGACAACACTGCTTTAATAATAAATTAGATCGCAACGGAGCAACTTACAGACAACCTCATACGCTGATGGCTCATCAGCAACTGCTGCTCAAATGATAATTCGTTCGTGGAGGAACAGCCAGAAGGCTTCACTCTACGATTCCACGACTACAACTGCTCTAATAATAATTCGTTCGTGAAGGGACAGCCTGACGACCACCTCACTCTACGATTCCACGACTACAACTGCTCTAATAATAATTCGTTCGTGAAGGGACAGCCTGACGACCACCTCACT
>SDVV010020807.1:0-13251 GCA_016164225.1 Gammarus roeselii | reverse complement strand
TGGAGTGGAGGCTCACCTTCATGTGATAGGCGTAGAGCAGCGGGTTGATGGCACTGTTGGCGTGTGATATGATGATGATGGAGTGGAGGCTCACCTTCATGTGATAGGCGTAGAGCAGCGGGTTGATGGCACTGTTGGCGTGTGATATGATGATGATGGAGTGGAGGCTCACCTTCATGTGATAGGCGTAGAGCAGCGGGTTGATGGCACTGTTGGCGTGTGATAGAATGATGGTAAAGTTGAGGAGCTGAATCGGCACTTGACAGGATGGGCAGAAGGCGCTGATACAGTTGATGGTGTACAGAGGGAACCAACACACCATGAAGAACAGCACAATGATGCTCAGGTTTTTGGCAGCCTTGACTTCGCGGCGGTTGGTGTGCAGTATCTGGCGAGAGAGGGGCAGGTTAATGAGGGGCAGTGTAATGATGAATATGTGGGTGACGATGTCAGGAGGCAGATATGTGGATATGCAGTATTAAGAAGTAACATCATTATATAATGGTTACTAAGCTTATCGCACTGATCTGAATTCTGAAGAACTCTTTGAGAAATTAGAGACAATCTCCTAACTCACGTTTGCTACAGTATTTCAAATTCAACCAGCGCTTAGTGACATATGAAAGTAGATAATTAATTAAGTACTATTCGTCAGCTCTTTCTACAGTGCGATGCACTTCCTACGCTAGTTTTTGTTGAAATGGAAACTTTCGGAACATACTCGCTTTATATGCTTTTACATTTGCACTAAACCCAGGCCAGAAGCTTTGATCAAGTACTTGTGTCGACTAAACACAAGAGGGAGCGTACGACAAAATTCTTGGTATGTTGTTTTAATGAATATGCGAATATAAGTAGATATTTATTTTGTAGTGCTGCTTGTCATCCAAGAAACGAATTCAATACTGAGCAACGGAAAAAGCAGTTCAAAATAGAATGATTCACAACAATGAAATCAATATATTAAAAAAATTGTCTGATAGATTCCGTCCGATGATACAGGCGCAGACTAGTTTATTGGTCAACAAATGAGTATTTTACCTGGTCAAAATTGAAAACCTATTTGACCCCAGAGTACCGGTGGAGCGTCTGATATAATTAGCGCTTTCGAGAAAGCGGCTAATGGTAATACACTGATACATCTATAATAAGAACAAGACTAGATTGAAGTGACCATGATTATCAGCGCAAAGAAGTGCTCGACGTGCTTGAGCGATCGCAGAAGTCGAGTCTCAGCCTGCTCGACACGGTGCTCGAGGGATCGCAGTAGTCGAGTTTCAGCCTGCTCGACACGGCGCTCGAGGGATCGCTGTAGTCGAGTCTCGACCTGCTCGACACGGCGCTCGAGGGATCGCAGAAGTCGAGTCTCAGCCTGCTCGACACGGGGCTCAAGGGCTCGCAGTAGTCGAGTCTCAGCCTGTTCGTCACGGCGCTCGAGGGATCGCAATAGTCAAGTCTCGACCTGCTCGACACGGCGCTCGAGGGCTCGCAGTAGTCGAGTCTCAGCCTGTTCGTCACGGCGCTCGAGGAATCGCAATAGTCAAGTCTCGACCTGCTCGACACGGAGCTTGAGCGACCGCAATAGTCGAATCCCGACTTGCTTGACACGGCGCTCGAGGGATCGCAGTAATCGAGTCTCGACCTGCTCGACACGGCGCTCGAGGGATCGCAGTAGTCGAGTCTCGACCTGCTCGACACGGCGCTCGAGGGATCGCAGTAGTCGAGTCTCGACCTGCTCGACACGGCGCTCGAGGGATCGCAGTAGTCGAGTCTCGACCTGCTTGACACGGCGCTCGACTTCCAACGGCACGTGGGTGAGCTGCTAATGACGAGTGGGTCAAGAAGAGTTTCTGGGTTACCTTCAACAGGGTCATTAAACTGTGACTCTTAACGGCACGTGGGTGAGCTGCTAATGACGAGTGGGTCAAAAAGAGTTTCTGGGTTACCTTTACCAGGGTCATTAAACTGTGACTCTTAACGGCACGTGGGTGAGCTGCTAATGACGAGTGGGTCAAGAAGAGTTTCTGGTTTACCTTCAACAGGGTCATTAAAATGTGACTTTTAACGGCACGTGCGTGAGCTGCTAATGACGAGTGGGTCAAGAAGAGTTTTTTTGTCTCGGTTTCATTAGCTTGTCATGAAGCACTTAGGATACCATCCATCATCAGCTGCAGAACAGAGGGATCAATACCCGATCCATTTGCCGTAGGGGCAATGACTACCTAATAGCCATTTGTGCAGGGGCTGGCATGGTCCTTTGGTGCAGGGGCTGGCATGGTCCTTTGGTGCAGGGGTTGGCATGGTCCTGCATGGTGATTGGTCAATGATTTATTTGAGAGGAAGAGGAGTACTGTAACTGACAAAGGCTTTGGCAGGGACCTAATGTGGAGTATCAAAGTGGTTATAGATAACGTCTTCTGAGTATAGATTGAGAAACTCTCTGGCAAATTGCGTTGTTTCAACGTTAAAAATATGCAAGGATGAATCTCGGCTTCTAACGACTTTATTAGTGAATACATCCACAGCTCTACATACAGCAATGTTATTAGTATATATTGACTACAGAATATGCTTTATAGTGATTAATATTTTGCAAGGCATTTATTGGAAAACAAGACGCATAAAATGTGTATATAATCAAAGTAATACATTCTGGTCAGTACCTACATGATAAAGAGCATTTCAATACTGAAACAAAAAGGTGCAGAGATAACTATGCATGTACTCAAATTATGTGCAATGGTGAAAACAAAACGTTAAAAATCTACTTCGCAGACCAATTTGTAAATAATACGCTCCATTAACATCCAGGCCCAACAACCTTATGCATACTGTGATCAATACGAAACATACACCATTCTGGAAACGAGTGCAGCACTAGAGGACATCTGAGGCAACCAAAGACTACTGTAGTTCACTGTGGGTACAACTGCTGATTGGAGTCGCTTGTCCGAGTCACCCTTGAAAGTGTTGGACAAGGGCGCCATGGAAATGTTGCCTGATATATTATGTATTAGTTACCTCTGTAAGTGTTGGACAGAGCATTGTCGGTACACAAGGTCCATACAGAAATGGTGGTGATATATTTTTTTCAAGTTACTTTTGTTAGGGTTGGACCGAGTCAGGTCGGTACACATCGGTTAAACAGAAATGGTAGGTGATTTATTTCATGCACGGCGTCATGTGACATCATTGAAAATGAACATACCTCGCTCTCATCGACTAAATAGCTCTTAGCAACAGAAATGGTAGGTGATTTATTTTATGCACGGCGTCATGTGACATTATTAATAATGAACATACCTCGCTCTCATCGACTAAATAGCTCTTAGCAACAGAAATGGTAGGTGATTTATTTTATGCACGGCGTCATGTGACATTATTAATAATGAACATACCTCGCTCTCATCGACTAAATAGCTCTTAGCAACAGAAATGGTAGGTGATTTATTTTATGCACGGCGTCATGTGACATTATTAATAATGAACATACCTCGCTCTCATCGACTAAATAGCTCTTAGCAACAGAAATGGTAGGTGATTTATTTTATGCACGGCGTCATGTGACATTATTAATAATGAACATACCTCGCTCTCATCGACTAAATAGCTCTTAGCAACAGAAATGGTAGGTGATTTATTTTATGCACGGCGTCATGTGACATTATTAATAATGAACATACCTCGCTCTCATCAACTAAATAGCTCTTAGCAACAGAAATGGTAGGCGATTTATTTCATGCACGGCGTCATTTGACATTATTAATAATGAACATACCTCGCTCTCATCAACTAAATAGCTCTTAGCAACAGAAATGGTAGGTGATTTATTTCATGCACGGCGTCATGTGACATTATTAATAATGAACATACCTCGCTCTCATCAACTAAATGGCTCTTAGCAACAGAAATGGTAGGTGATTTATTTCATGCACGGCGTCATGTGACATTATTAAAAATGAACATACCTCGCTCTCATCGACTAAATGGCTCTTAGCAACAAGTTAATGCAAGGATGTGGCCGATGTAAATAAAGACGGAAGCCAAGAACACGTCAAATACAGCCAGTTTAATGTCTTCAACACGCAGACATGTTTAGCAGACGATACTAATGGATTAGATAAATATGAAACGAAAACAAATAGACATTATTTAAAATGAACCAGCTTGTCCCCACATGACTCACCATGAGAAATAAAATTCAAATATAATTTGTTGATGTACAATTGGAAGAAAAACTAATATATTGATGCAACTTTCCCTGGCGCAATTTCATCACATAATAGGACATAGAAACTGAGGTTGAGGCAATGAATTATTAGAGCGGAACAGCTGTGATTGAGAGCGAGACTCCGACGAACGGTAATCGGCTGGTGTCGAATTATGTATCAATTGGCAGATCTGAAATGTTCTCAAAACTCTGCGTATAAAAGTAACGTCGGCTATTACGCGTCCCACCAGAGCCAGCTGTTGGTAGGGTTTATAATTCCGTGCTGGACGACTTACACTTGAACAGAAGGTGATAATGAATTGAATAGAAGGGGATACTGCATTGAACAGAAGATGATACTGAATTGAACAGAAGGTGATACTGAGTTGAACAGGTTATACTCCGTTGAACATGTGATTCTGAATTTACCACGTGATTATGAATTGAACAGGTGATTCTGAATTGAACAGAAGGTGATACTGAATTGAATAGAATGTGATACTGGATTCAACATGCAATATTGAATTGAACATGCAATATTGAATTGAACAGGTGATACTGAAATGAACAGGTGATGCTGAGTTGAACAGGTGATGCTGAATTGAACAGGTGATACTGTATTGAACAGGTATTCTGAATTGAACAAAAGGTGATACTGAATTGTACAAAAGGTGATACAGAATTGAACAGGTGATGCTGAATTGATCAGAAGATGATACTGAATTGAACAGAAGATGATACTGAATTGAACAGAAAGTGATATTGAATTGAACAGGTGATGCTGAATTGAACAGGTGATACTGTATTGAACAGGTGATTCTGAATTGAACAGAAGGTGATTCTTAATTGAACAGAAGATGATACTGAATTGAACAGAATGTTATATTGAATTGAAGAGGTGATTATGAATTGAACAGGAGGTGATACTGAATTGAACAGAAGGTGATATTGAATTGAAGAGGTGAAGCTGAATTAAACAAGTGATACTGAAATGAGACCTCAGATAGTAAATTGAATGTGAGATCTCCAGATCGATTCATCTTTGTAGAACATTCATGAGGCTGCGGTTACCGGTTTGTAGACGAATGCAAATAATAAAGTGCAATAGCGGAGGGCAATTATTAAATAAATGTAGGCATTCATGGTCTTCTTTTATGTGTATCATATGCGACGAGAATCGAAAAGACCCAGGCGGAAACAACAGTCACAAGCACCCAGACAACCGTTGAATAAGCTGTTATGGACAGAACAAATTAACAAATCGACAGCTGGTATGGAACGTCATAGACATCACGAATGCTACTGAGGAAAATATATAAATGGAAAGAAAATATAATTGACACTACAAACTACGTCTATACAAAATCGATTAATGGCTTGAAAGCATCATAGGCACTATGAGTTATAACACAAATACAGACCGGATTAAGGAAATTATAAAGCGCATAATCTACGCATTGCACAGGAAGTCAATAATAATTGCGAGATGATGCATAAAGCTACACACTACAGAGCGTATCGTATACGTGTTGGAGCACGCCTCAAAACATCGCCAAGAGAAGACAGGAGCACCTGGTGCATAAGATAGGACACCACGCTGCTGCTGCGGCGACTCCTGGGCCGAGCGGTGGAGTCTTGACCATCTGCACCACCACTAGCCCCCACACACAGCCCCGACCTCTCTTGAGGGCTGCAGTCATCTGGACCAGGCACCGAGAGGTGCTTCTGGTAGAGACTATTTGGGTGTGGGATTGCTAAAGAGTTGAGGTATGGGTGGTAGATGTTGGAAGTGTTGTAATTCTGGTGACAGATGTTGGATGTATTGTAGTTCTGGTGGCAGATGCTGAAAGATTTGTGAATTTGGTGGCTGTTGTTGAAAGAGTTGCTATTCTGGTGGCAGAAGTTTGACGTTTGAAAGTGTGGGGAGGTGTAGTTGACTTGATGGCTCTTGGAGTTTTGGTGTGAGTGGCTGTCAAAGCTTAAGTGATTTAGGTGGTTGTTACTGAATGTAGCATAGTGCTGAGTGCTGTTCCTGGATGTAGCATTGTGCTGGGCGCTGTTCCTGGATGGAGCATAGTGCTGGGTGCTGTTCCTGGCTGTAGCATTGTGCTGGGCGCTGTTGAAATTTCTGCTGCAGTGAGGGTTGCTGGTGTTGTGAGCTTGGGACCCACTTTCACAGTAGCTGTTGTGCTGGATAGTGTTGCTGTTATGATGACTATTACTGAAGTGGTTATCACATAGGCAATGGTTGTTTGAGCCGTTGTAATGCGCTTCGTTGCTGATGACTTCGTGGTAGATGGCATCCATGTCCCGATGTTGGATATGAGGCTTGTTTGTACCTTGATCAAAAGAAATTCCGAACTGTTGATTGCAATTGGTGTTTTCCCTAATTTTAATTGAATTTACGCGGCAGTGGAGGCTATCGCCGAAGCTGTTGTATTGGTATTGACACTTTTCACTTTTATGCCTTTGGAGGCCTTTGTTGTTTCGCTGATCAGGCTCGGGGTTGCCCTGCAGGCTGTCAGACCTATGGTGACCACATAGGTCATCGGGATGCTTGCGTCTAGAATTTTGTTGGTGGTGGTTATCTGGATAGGATGCATTCTCCACTTGGAGTTCTTTGCATCCACACGATGGATCGTTCACTGAGGTCTGGACATGATTGTTTGTGCCCGAGGATTGACATGGATAACAAAAACTGGTTTCATTTTGGTCTGAAAAGGCAGATCTAAAGTTATTCGTCGGTTCACCGGGAGCTAATAAGCGATGGTATGGAGGACTGTTAGAAATCTTAATACCAGTTACATGAGACGCCTGTTCCCGAGTGATGCTTGTTTCAGGAGTTGAATGTAAGCTTGTACGAGACTTGTCCAAGTCCCCGTCATCCTCACAACTACCACATCCAATCGGTAACAGTTGAGCTAAGGAAGAAAGTTCAGTAGAGGTGGAAAACTCGTTTGAACTGTTGTCTTCGATGCGAGTCTCGTTCGGGTTGGACTTGAATGAGGGCAAATTGGAGCACGAGCTGGCAAGGTAGTCTAGGATGGAAAGTGGTGCAAGCTGAGGCATCGAGAGCTGTAAGGATGGATTCAAGGCCCCGCGCTCTTCGACGGTACCTTGAGAAGTGTGTGACTGAGTGAAAACATGTATGGGTAGTGAGAGTTGATGGATGTGAGTTAGAGTGTTGATAGGACGAGTTAGGGGCATGTGGTGGTGGTGAGGGCGATCATTCGTTGAGTCGAGAGAGTGAGAGGAACTGGCCCGGTAGTGGTAGGGAGACGACACAGTCAGGGCAGGCAGAGGACACCAATCTCGGTGGTGAGCTTCTGAGTCCTTTTGGGGATGCGGTAAAAGGGCATAAAGCAATCACTGATTCACAAAACAGTGAACCGTAAATGAGGTGACTTCTTGGGTCCCTCAACCAAACAGCAAAAAACAAGTAGGGTACTCATGGAATGGAAACTGGTGAGTCAAAAATCAACGTTGCGCGGGAAAAGAGACTGAAGAAGCACCTGAGCCATACATCAGCGGTATTTTGAGGAAAAGGAATTAATATGTCCCTGAGCCATAGAACCGCGGTATTTGGGGGGAAGGGACTTAATGAGTCCCTGAACAATACAACAGCGGTATTTGTGGAAAAGGGACAATGTGTACCAGGTACCTGATTTATATGTCAACAGTACGGGACAAAAATTAGTAGTTGAAATTACTGTGGACGAGGCATAACAGGGTAGTACCTAAGAGATGAAGCGTTTTATCCAAAATGCAAATGCAATGAACATAAACGAGACTAGTAATGCCAAGAGAGTGGTGTTCTCTCGTACAATTATTGAACTCGGAGACCTGCGAAAGAACCCCTTCTCAAGCAAACTACGGCTTTCGCTTCCTAAAAGGAGGTGAGGGATGAATGAGAAAGAGATGCTGCTATATTACATGAGCAGATTTGAGTCAACCAACAAAATACAAGATTTAACAGTACGTATTATGGAGCAACCGAAATATTTTGAATGCATACATGGTTAGGAAAGAACAACAGACAACATTGGGAATGACAAAGTCTGACTGGATTAGGGCTTGGTGGGCGACTCTTAATACAAGCAAGAATGTATCATCGAGTTACACAAAAAATATTTACCAATAAAAATTGTATGCATGAAAAAAAAAAAAAAATGACAGGCTGACAGTGAAAGATATGCATTGTATGGTAGCAAACATACTATAAGGAGGAGACTGGTTGTCGTTCAAAGAAAGAATGAAGACTAATTTTTTTTTAACACACATTCCATCTGTTGGCCTTCGTGCCAGTGTTAACATGTTTGACTCGCAACGCAAATTTGAAAAGAAGAAAATCCAGATTCTAGAAACGTCATGAGTATGAGAAGTCATATAGAATTATGATGGAACTCTCAAATAATACTCGACTAATATGTTCACCATCGACACATGTTGAATGAGCTTGTAGTTAGTGTTATTTCTCGTCAGCACGTTAGATGAATGAATCATAGACTAGTAGTTAAGGAGGAGCTGAGGAGGGGAGCAATAATATGTTGTAGTCGCCCGGAGTGGATCGTAGCAACGACAATCAGTGATGGAAACCCGCAGGGGAGGTTAGAAACACAAACCCGTGATAGACACGTGCAGTGGAGGGCAGCAACACCAACCAGTGACCGACATCTGCGGTGAAGGGGAGCAAACAAGACTAGTAATACCACGAGACTAGTAATACCACGAGACTAGTAATACCACGAGACTAGTAATACCACGAGACTAGTAATACCACGAGACTAGTAATACCACGAGACTAGTAATACCACGAGACTAGTAATACCACGAGACTAGTAATACCACGAGACTAGTAATACCACGAGACTAGTAATATATACCATGAGACTAGTAATACCACGAGACTAGTAATACTATGAGACTAGTAATACCACGAGACTAGTAATACCATGAGACTAGTAATACCACGAGACTAGTAATACCACGAGACTAGTAATACCATGAGACTAGTAATACCACAAGACTAGTAATACCACAAGACTAGTAATTCTGCAGGTCCCGGCAGTCAACAATACCGCAAGTTCACTGTCAACAACCGTCGAGCTCTTGATGAACTGCTCAGTAAACAGATTAGCGACACTTCTGGCTCTTTTGTAGACGAATGGTCATAACTCACAGCAGCTTTACTCACCCAATGTTTGAATACTAGTCTTCATAGAGACATATTTTTCTAGTCTTTGTATCATTTGTCAATGTTTTCTATCGATTTATTATCTTTTCTATGTTTATCAACAGTAATGTTACACGGCAAAATATTATCTTGCATAGCTCGCGGGGAACACGAGTTGTTCCTCATTGTTGATATTACACCTCGCTAGCGGGGTGAATTACCTCGTTAGTTTATTAGCTTTTAGGTAAATAAACAATACATTTTTCTCCCACTGTAAATTTATGAATAATGAAGAAGATTAGCTATTTCCACAGATTGACGCCGACTTAAATAATTTTAATGAAATATATCCTCAACTAAATCATGACGATCAAAGTAATTATCACGACGTAAATACATTTAATAAAATGAAATATACATCTAACGAAAATTTAGCAGTAATTCAGTTAAATATAAGATCTCTCTGTTCTAATTTTGACAGTGTGCATACTCTTTTCTGTGCACTGAAGCATAAATTTGACATTATTTGCTTCACTGAAAGTTGGCTGACGGAGTCAACTAAGTCTCTCTATACTTTTGAAAACTATCAGTCATTTCAGTCCGTGAGGATCACCGGCTCGCGTGGAGGAGGAGTGTCTGTTTATGTTCGTGACTGCTTTAAAGTTCAGAAGCTCTCGCATATTTCCGTGTCCCTACCTATTATTCAATCTATATTTCTCTAAATATGCTACGAATCCAAAAAACTAACAATTGGTTCCATTTATAAGCCAACCTCAGCCAATTATAATAGTTTTATAGACTCTCTTCAAGATTTTGTTAAGCACACTAGCGATATCAACAAGAACGACGTCACTTTGTGTGCTGATTTCAACTTCAATCTTCCCAACTGCGACATTGATGCCGGAACTTTATATTTTACCAACTCTTTGAATACTTTATCCCTTATTTCACTGTTAACTGAGCCTACTCGAATATCTAAAAATTCAGCTACCTGTACACTAATTGACACCATATATTCACAACTTCCCCTCATGAGTTCCTCTTTGGGAAATTACTGTCAGATAATTCGGAACAACTGCCCGTCTTTTTAATGAAACGGAAGGGGTTTTCTAATAAGTCCCATGTTGGAAATCTTGGAAATAAATCCCTAATATACCGCAATATTAACGAGGAGTCTTTAAAAGCAATGCAA
Organism: Gammarus roeselii; assembly: GCA_016164225.1. Classification (NCBI taxonomy): domain Eukaryota; kingdom Metazoa; phylum Arthropoda; class Malacostraca; order Amphipoda; family Gammaridae; genus Gammarus; species Gammarus roeselii. Next base: position 2,676 of record SDVV010020807.1, on the reverse strand, counting down.
GTTAACTTGAGTAATCATAATTTTCAAAACATTAAGGATAATAGAAATCCTGACGATGCCATTAAAGACTTTTCTGATATACTATACTCAACTTACAATAATTGCTGTACTATCAAAACAAAAACTCGGTTTCAAAAATCTGAGCAGAAACCATGGATCACATCTGCTATTTTTTCAAATATTAAGAAAAGAGAAGCATATTATGTAATATAAATGCAAAATAAATACCCTGAACGCGAGTTTAAAATGTTTAGTAATTATGTTACAAATCAAATAAGAGTATATAAACAACTATATTTCAAAGATAAATTTAACAACTTTAGAGATAACGCGAAAGCAACCGGGAATCTAATTAATAAAGTTATCCGCCCTTCAGGCACAAATAATAAGAAAGACGCTATTAAAACTATTGTGCACAATGACATTAGATACGAAAACCATGTTGATATTGCCAACGTATTTAATGCGCTTTTTGTTGGTATTGGTAAGTCAATTGCTGAATCTCGTAACGATAGCCCTTTCAATCCATTACATTACATGCAAGGTGATTACCCCAATTTGTTCCTTCTTAAAGCTATAACACCACAAGATGGAGGGAATTCTATTATGTTTCTTAAGGACAAGAAGTGTGATATAAACTGTGTGCCTGTTAAAGTTGGGAAATTCGTGTATGACATTGTGACCCTGTTTTAGCATCAATAATAAATAGATCATTCGAATCCGGTATAATTCCTAAGTCTCTTATAATTGCGAGAGGCATCAAAATTCCCAAAAATTGTGAAGTAGAGAATATAAGTAATTATAGACCTATTTCAATATTGCCGATGTTCAGTAATGTATTCGAAAAAATAGCGTACAAACAACCGTATAATTATTTAGAGCAACGAGGCATTCTTTATCGTGGTCAATATTGGTTTCGAAGCAAAAAATCAACAGTGCAAGGCAATATTAGACCAAATGAATTTTTTGTATCAAAAATTAGATTCAGATCAAGTTTTATTATCCATGTTTTTAGACTTTCGGAAAGCATTCGATAGCACTGATCATAATATTTTACTATCCAAGCATAATATTTTACTATCCAAGTTACCCTTCTATGGAGTACGAGGACTTGCATTGGATTGGTTTCGATCATACCTCTTCAATAGGCAACAATACACTGTAATAAATTACTGTAAATCAAATCTTCTCAATATTAGTCACGGGGTTCCTCAAGGCTCAATCTTAGGGCCACTATTGTTTCTAATCTTTATAAATGATCTTCGAAATTCCTTCAATCTATTCAAATACATCCTACTTGCAGATGATAGTACCTTGTAGCCTCATTTTCACAAACGGATATGGACATCGAGATTAAAGTAATGAATCTGTAAATAATTTGCTAGACAAATTAAATTTGCGCGAATGTTGATAAAACAAAATTTATTACATTTTCATAGAAACGTAACATTGATATTCCCTCGTTAAAAATGGGAAACGCTAATGTAAGTGAAGTGAATCACATTAAGTTTCTCGACATGCATCTCGACCGTCATCTTACATTAAAAAAACATGTAGATTATATTTCAACTAAACTAAGTAAATCAATTGGTATCCTGTATAAGTTAAAATATTTTCTTCTTCCAGAAATTCTCAAAATAATTTATTTTTCTCCTAGTTCAACCCTATTTTTTTTATGGAATTAAGGCTTGGTTTGCAAGCCATAAAAATTTAATGGGTAAAATGATAGTCATGCAAAAAAAAGCATGTAGAACCATAAATAACCTCCCTAATACAGGCCACACAAGTAGCTATTTCAAATCGATGAATATTTTTAAAATTTAGGATCTCTATGGCTTCCTCATACTTGTCTATACGTATAAAACTGTTCATCTTGACCATGATAGGCATCTCCTGGAACATTTACAGCACCAGTCTGATGTACATTTGCACACAACAAGAAATCGAGAGTCATTCAATATAACAAGGTTTATTAGAGCCAAATTGCAATTCTCCATTGTCTATAAGGGTGTCAAATTGTGGAATTCCTTCCCAAATATAATAAAATCTTCAATTTCATCAAATCCAAACTCATTGTTAACAATGTTATCTTTAGTTTTTCTTCAATATTATTGTGGTTTTTGATACTTTTCTACAATTTTAGACATAGCTTCCACTCAAGTTAGGTAACTGTTAGGAAAGGTTTAGGTCTAGGTATGTTAACCTTGATGGGGTCCACATTATGTTTCTGTGTATAAAATTTGTTGAAAATCTTACTAAACATGTTATCAGGTTTATATTCTGCTCGGTTGATGTTCATCTGTAATATAAAAAATGTAAACAGATGTGGCGATAAAGTGTTTCAAACACCAACCAGTAATAGACATCACTGTGGAAGATGTCAACACCAATCAGTAAAGACAGACACTGTGAAGAGTAGCACTAAGCAACACCAACCAGTGATAGGAAGCCGCGGTGGAGAGTAGCACTAAGCAACACCAACCAGTGATAGACACCTGCAGTGGAGGTTGGTCACACCAATCAATACTCAAAAATATCTATCGATTATTCCTCTAATGGATGGACAGGGTTGGGCACCTCGGGCACCTCAGCTCCTGTGACCCACCGTGGAGGGGGATTGGCCGTTCCTGGGGGCGCCGAGAGGGCTGTTACCCCCGTCCCTGTTGGGGTGGCCCA
>SDVV010020806.1:0-13251 GCA_016164225.1 Gammarus roeselii | reverse complement strand
ATGTCTCCTTCTGTAAGACCTGAGGATAAGCAAGAGATGAACACGGTAATCAGCGTGTGGTGTCGTGTTGATGTAGGGAACATGCGATGATGTCCCCTCCTGTAGGACCTGAGGATGAGCAAGAGATGTACACGGTAATCAGCGTGTGGTGTCGTGTTGTTGTAGGGAACATGCGATGATGTCTCCTTCTGTAAGACCTGAGGATAAGCAAGAGATGAACACGGTAATCAGCGTGTGATGTCGTGTTGTTGTAGGCAGTCGATGGATAGTAATTAGGACCCTTATGACTAATTAGCATGCATACCGTTTTTGTTGTGTTATGAACAATATCACGGGGCTCAGAAAAATGCTGCAGATATGAAGAAGCTTTTGCAATGCTACTCATCAAGAAGTATCTCAAGAAGCTTTGTGGTGTTAACAACATCATTTCATCTGACTGACTAAGATGGTTGACACAGCAATTATCGACATGGTTTTCTCTTCTCAGAAGGTAATTCGACTCATCGGAGTACTAATGCACAACAACGGCGATGCCCCCCCCCCCCCTTGCCTAATTCCGTTCATACAACACAATCTGAAAAGAGGTTATTTTCTCAAACAAAAAAAATCTGAACCAAGTCTGAACACTATCGAATACCAGCTGATTAATTTCCGAATTGCTTGGTGATGTCACCATCATCACACCGGTCACACAGTCCAGCTGAGTACCGTTAAACCCATTTGTCATTCCGAACTGGAACCTCTGCATGGTGCGCGATTTCACAAGTATTCAAACTGATTTGTCGTATTATACTCAAAATCTACTGTTTCGGCCTCGACCTCTCAAATATTTAGCATATTTTGAAGAACATCCACATGATGAGTCAGTAGGACACCCAACACTGCTAAGAGATGGCTCGTCGTGTAGGCTTTCTGCAAACACATTGAGTAGCACGGGCGAGGGAAGGCCATACTGTCTTATCACATATGATGTTCAGCTTCCCCATCGCATTGCAGTTTGTTGCTGTTGGTAGCAGAATATAGGTTGTTTTGTTTTAATCTGAAAATATCAGTTTTAGTTCTATATTAACGCCGAAAACAAATTGAATAGATGTTGTTGGGAGACATTAGCCCCGTCTCTTCTAAATCACAATCTTCAGTAGCTTCGATGTGGCAGTACGAATTGATATCGTACGTTATCACTTACATCTGTTGCACATTAGGTCTATGTAATCACTTACATCTGTTGCACATTATGTCTATTTAATCGCTTACATCTGTTGCACATTAGGTATATGTAATCGCTTACATCTGTTGCACATTAGGTCTATGTAATCGCTTACGTCTGTTGCACATTATGTCTATGTAATCACTTACATCTGTTGCACATTAGGTCTATGTAATCGCTTACATCTGTTGCACATTATGTCTATGTAATCACTTACATCTGTTGCACATTATGTATATGCAATCACTTACATCTGTGGCACATTATATCTATGTAATCACTTACATATGTTGCACATTATGTCTATGTAATCACTTACATCTGTTGCACATTATGTCTATGTTATCACTTAATTATGTTGCACATTATGAATATGTAATCACTTACATCTGTTGCACATTATGTCTATGTAATCAATTACATATGTTGCACATTATGTCTATGTAATCACTTACATCTGTTGCACATTATGTCTATGTAATCACTTACATCTGTTGCACATTATGTCTATGTAATCACTTACATATGTGGCACATCATGTCTATGTAATCACTTACATCTGTTGCACATTATGTCTATGTAATCACTTACATATGTTGCACATTATGTCTATGTAATCACTTATATCTGTTGCACATTATGTCTATGTAATCACTTACATCTGTTGCCCATTATGTATATGTAATCACTTACATCTGTTGCACATTGTGTCTATGTAATCACTTACATCTGTTGCACATTATGTATATGTAATCACTTACATCTGTTGCACATTATGTCTATGTAATCACTTACATATGTTGCACATTATGTCTATGTAATCACTTACATCTGTCACACATTATGTCTAAGTAATCACTTACACGTGTTGCACATTATGTCTACGTAATTAGTTACATCTGTTGCACATTATGTCTTTGTTTTTTGTAAGAGATTTCACAACTAAATCCATATGTTGCCTGGTAGGTAGTGAAACTAAAGGTAGCCCAGAAAAAAATAGACAAACATGAAGGAGTTGAGCAGGACCGTATTTAAAGACCCGCTGGAACCTAATCTCTTACCCGCTGATCTAAGCTCCCACACGTTAACTTCTTCCTCATCATTCAGCTCCCACACATTAACTTCTTCCTCATCATTCAGCTACCACACATTAACTTCATCCTCATCATTATTTTCCCGTTTAAACGCCTGATCAACAATACTCAAGTCAGCATCATTGTTGACGCAGTTCATGATACCATTGAAGAGGTTGCGCCTCATCTCCCATTAATCCTTTGCACAGTTAGACTAGTTTGTTGCACGCTATTTGTCATCATTTGTCTTGCAGGCGTTATTCGTTCCCTTTTTTACCCTATGTAGGAGGCCATTTACCGGGTTCCTTGCACTTCGCCACTGCACATAGGCCGCTACGATTGCGTCATGCAAGGCAGGCATGTGTCTGGTCCAGCCGGGGATCCGGTGCATTCAGCGAAGAGTTTTCATCCTCTACGCAAACATTTTTCCCATAGACACCAGAAATTCATTGCATGGAGTTTCCTTACATACACGTCAGCCCCTGCAGGTATTTAAATCAATTCTGTTGTTCGGAACATTTCTGTTTTAGAGTATCATTGAACTGACAGTTAATAACTTTAGTGACTGCATTCATTCCTGCCATTATACAGGCAGCGTGCCTAAAGAGAGCTCTGCATTCATTCCTGCCATTACAGATTACAGGCAGCGCGCCCTACGAGAGCTCTGCATTCATTGCTGCCATTACAGGCTGCGCTCCTAAAGAGAGCTCTGCATCCATTCCTGCCATTACATGCAGCGCGCCTAAAGAGAGCTCTGCATCCATTCCTGCCATTACAGGCAGCGCGCATAAAGAGAGCTCTGCATTCATTCCTGCCATTACAGCCAGTGCGCATAAAGAGAGCTCTGCATTCATTCCTGCCATTACAGGCAGCGCGCCTAAAGAGAGCTCTGCCTCCATTCCTGCCATTACATGCGTTGAGTCTAGCATGTTTGTGTTTGAGTGTAGAGCGCTGCGTCTAGCATGTTAGTGATGGAGTAGGGAGAGCTGCGTCTAGCATGCTTGTGGAGGAGTGTAGAGCGCTGCGTCTAGCAAGTTTGTGTTCGAGTGTGGAGCGCGGCGTCAGGCATGTTTGTGTTCGAGTGTAGTGCGCTGCGTCTAGCAAGCTTGTGATGGAGTGTAGAGCGCTGCGTCTATTAGGCTTGTGCTCGAGTGTAGAGCGCTGCGTCTAGCATGCTTGTGTTTGAATGTAGAGCGGTGCGTCTAGCATGCTTGTGTTCGAGTGTAGAGCGCTGCGTCTAGCATGCTTGTGTTCGAGTGTAGAGCGCTGCGTCTAGCCTGTTTGTGTTCGAGTGTAGAGCGCTGCGTCTAGCATGCTTGTGTTCGAGTGTAGAGTGCTGCGTCTAGCATGCTTGTGATGGAGTATACGACTAGATGGATCTAGAGGGGGGGGGTGGTGTTGGGTTGACGATGGTCTGATTATTCGCGTCTGAACCGTGACAGCACATAAACCAGTGTTTGCTGTTGCACGAACTGTGAATATTTTTAATAAATAACATTATTTATGAACACATTTCAGAGGTGGATAAATAATAGCTTAGTGAGTATACCATGATACCAATTACGTATTTATATATCATAGGCATAAATTGATTCAGTACGTTAGATTGGCAGGATATAATCGTTGTAAGAACTAGCCATGTCTATGTACTTGTTTTAATCTGTTCTGTCGTTGATGTTCTTCCATAACATGCGCTTGAAATGGTGCACGAAAACTCCCAGTGAGTTGATCTCTCTTTCCCTCGGGCACCGACTCCCTGTCAACTGATACAAAGATGAGTCTTCCACTTTCAGGGTCAAAGTTTCACACTCTCTCATTCTCAGGTAGTTTGGGTTACGCAGCACTAAAAGGAAATCTTTGTAACAGAGTAGTCCAGTCGACGATTTTAGGATAGTCTAGCCAGTTTACCGAATGGATGTTTGTCCAACTGACGATTTTGTCAAGTTGGATAAAGCATATATTTATAAACATATGTATTGACATACAGCTGTTGCCCCTTGGTTAGGACGGTGGCTAAGTTAGGCAAACACAGAGGGGAAGACGCCCAATCTCCCGCCACAAGACCGCCGTGTCCTTGCCGAGGCTCGAACTCGTGACATGCAGCACCAGAGGCTGGCACTGCTGTCGGTTACGGTAACCACTCGGTCACAGCGGAGTGGTTAGCGTGTATGATCAAAATAAATGTCTGAAATAATCGAGTTCACAAGTGTTTACAATTGTTCGAAAACAAAAACAGGCCCTTGGCCCATTTATGTTAGTCGGTCTGTGTGATATTTTTTAATTAACATGATTTACGTAATATCGTCTTGTAATTGTGGCTACTTCCAAGTTGTTCACCCACACACTGACTTCCTTTGGTTAGTTCGTCATACGACTTACTTAGTATTGTGATCAGGCATACCAACCGTCCTGAATCAGAGCAGAGTATTGTATATACAGCACATCGTTTTTGATTTTCATACTAAAAGATATAACATGTAAAATACACGCAAGGTTCCAATGGTCCCCAACGCTCTCCCTAAATAATTGATCCCTAATTAGCGTAACTAACTTCTTTGCTGTTCCCAATGGTGTTGCTAGGTATGCTGTTTCCAATGGTGTTGCTAGGGATGCTGTTCCCAATGGTGTTGCTAAGGATGCTGTTCCCAATGGTGTTGCTAGGGATGCTGTTCCCAATGGTGTTGCTAGGGATGCTGTTCCCACTGGTGTTGCTAGGGATGCTGTTCCCAAAGGTGTTGCTAGGGATGCTGTTCCCAATGGTGTTGCTAGGGATGCTGATCCCAATGATGTTGCTAGGGATGCTGTTCCCAATGGTGTTGCTAGGGATTCGTGTGAGCTAATTTATTTGCAGATGATAAAAATGGTGAGGTAAATTCCAATTTGTTGTCCTCACGATTACGCAGGATCAACCAGGGACAGCTGGACTTCAATTTGCATTAGAACAAAGTATAGTGATGGACAGCACTAAAGTGATTGGCATGATTAATTGCTATTTTAATGTTGTTGTAAAATTTCAAGTTAAATCCACAAAATCAGATCGGCGAGATGGGGTTGAGGAAACATTCAAGAACCGTTAATGATTATCTTGATGGGAGACTTTGAGAGCAATTATTTTTCATACATCATGTTTGGGGATTGTTTGTTACACTTCCATCATGCCGAATACATGCACTCATGCATATTCACATTGCTCAATTACTGGCTATTTCAGGAAGGGATTCTCTCTTCTAAGTCGCTTAAAAGATTCCAAGGAATGATATTGTTGCGGATATATTGTGGCTCCAAAAATTCAAAAGTTTTATGCTGTATTTTTAGGTGCGTGTTAAAGGTTATCTAAAAATTTGTATTCAAATATGTGAAGATTCACAATACCCACGCTCTGCCAGGCTTGAACAGTGAGGTTCACAATAGTGAGACACGTTTTTATTCATAAATGACTGGAATACTTGCATCAATACCTTCCATTGAGGAAGACACTACAGTGCATCCTATCGGCTGGGGTGCATCATAGTCATCTCCTAGTTAAAAATGAAACACTTCAGTGTTTCAAAAGGACGCGCTTGTTTACACGAGTGCGCCTTCCATGCATTTTGGCCGAATGCGCGGTGTTCAGCACAACGATGCCGCTCGCTTCACCCTACACAAAAGTTTGAAGTGCCTCACAAGTGCGTACTGGGCTGAGGCCGAACATTATTCGGGAAGTCAAAATATGAAGGGTCAGAGAGAGTGACTCAATGCTACACATATGTTTGATGCTCACCCAAACAGCGCTTGAACACATCATTTCTTAAAACAAATGAGTAACTAAAAACGGAAGAATTTTGATACTATCAAATAAAAATTTCACGATACGTAAGTTTCATTCTATAAAATGTGTTTAGGTAAAAATGGGAATATAGGACCGGTTTCTAGGTTTGGTCAACAGACATTTACTTAATTAGTACAATTTACTGTTTAACGAGCATTTAATTAGGAAACTGAGAGTATAATGGGTGCAACATGAGGTTGTATATCACATCTACTCACCGCATGTTTATCACATGGAAAACATAAATTTACATATGCATAGAAAAAAAAACAGCTAATGCTGTGACGGTGCAGAGAATTTTCCTTGGACGAAATTAGAGGCAAAGTGTGGTTACTTCACCTGGCAGGTGATAGTGTTCTAATGACTCGTTGTTGACTATGAAGGATAAATCTTAAGTTCGTTTTGTAGGTAGAAGCATACACGTTTGTGCAGTAAGTCAGATAGGGATGAATAAGGCTGTAGTACAAAGACTATTTGAAGAATTTGTAAGACCTTGTCAAATTTTGTACAGATGCCTGATGATCTCATGATAATTTCTCGTTAATAAAAGATCTGATCTTTCCATTTAAGGCTTTGGTGTACTTGTACATTGAGACACTTTGTTTCTGCTACGTATGCAATTGGTTGACCTATCAATTAAACCTGTGTTAAGAATGGGTATCTTCCACCGTGAAAATATCACGACGCGCGTCTTGTCGACGTAAGTCTTCAACTTATTAGATGGGCATTAGGTTAAATGTGGACCAATTGATTATTCATGTAAGCAATCGTATCATTTAGATTTCTGTTTACAACGTCCTTATGTACATAAGGAAGAGCAGAGCTCCTAGGATCGACATTTGGATTACTCATACATTTAGGCAACTGGCAGATGATGATTGTTTATTCCAACTCACCAGGTGTTTTCTATCAAGAAAGTATCTTTTTATTCAATTTTTCTCACTGGAACTAACATCCTAATGCTAAAGTTTCACGCTCAAAATTTCAGTGTTCCCGGAATCGAAAACTCTCCAGAGATCAATAAAGGTTGCATCAGTGACTTTCCCATTATCGAACTCACCAATTACATCTCCAGTGCAAGAACTTCGGGGAACACTATTTTAGATTTATTAGGGCCGTGTCTCGTGCATAGCGGAACTATATCTGTACAGCGTTCCTGTTGTCGCAGAGAAAGAAAACATTTATTGTACAACTTTTCGAAAATGTAGCGGTCGTTCAAACTCCAATTCCACCAGTATTGAAGTTTCCTATTCAATACAATATGTAAGTCGAAATACATGCACTCCCATCTGCATTGTTTTAAAAGATCTGAAAATTGTAGTATCGTCGGTGTCGTCATGATGAAAAGAAAATGATGATAAGAAAATGTGCAATAGGACAAATAGACTCTTGTGCCACAAATTGTGAGATGATGGTCAGGGGAAGACCCACCAAAATGACCCAACAGTTGCCGATCCGGATGGTGTTACGAATTCGTTCTAGGAATATTTTACAAGTATTCTGAAGATCTTGTAGCAGGCAATTCCCCTGTCATAGGTTGGTCTCGTAAAACTCGTTAAGCCAGAGCTTAATGTCTTCTGTTTGTCTTGATACTGATACGTTGCCAATGATATCAATTATCATTTCATGTTGAAAAATCGTCGCCTAAATGCTGGACTCGGTTTATGTTGAACACATTACTGATTTTATTACTGTTCCTCTCTCTAAATTAATAAACACATCGTATGATGAAGGAGAGTTTCCGACTATCTTTAATATGGTAACGTATCTTTAATATGGTAACCCCACATGACAAAAGCCGTTGATTGTCTGAACCTTCGGATCTGCTTCATTAAATTGGGAACATATGGTATTAGAGCACTTACTCTTTTGTAATTAATAGTCCACATCAGTTGTCGGGCTTAGTACGACAGTATGCCAAGCTTTAATCTGTCTATCGAACGTCCCATTTCTGAAGGGGTTCCTCAAGTCTCTATATTAGGTCCGCTTCTGTATTTTCAATATATCAAGGGAACAAGTGCTCGTTGCAGTGTCCTCTCATTCGTTCACTGGGCCGACGATACTACAATTTTCCTAAACGGTGATACGAGCTCGACAGCATTGAATTGTTTTTGACCTTTGATGATTTTAATTAAATATCAGCCTCATAGACTAAGCGCCGAGCTGGCTATATCCCAAACTTCCTCCACTTTTTCTTCGAATGCGAGCTCTCAACTGAGGTATTTTTCAGGCCCTGTTTACACACTCTGAACAACAGTGATATTCAAAGGCCCTGTTTTCACGCTCTATACAACAGTGGTATCCAAAGGCCCGGTTTCCACACCCTATACAGCGGTGGTATCCAAAGGCCCTGTTTTCACGCTCTATACAACAGTGGTATCCAAAGGCCCTGTATTCATACTCTACACAACAGTGGTATCAAAAGGCCCTGTTTTCACACTCTCTACAACAGTGGTATCCAAAGCGCTGTTTTCACACTCTATACAACAGTTGTATCCATAGGCCCTGTTTTCAAACTCTATACAACAGTGGTATCCAAAGGCCCTGTTTTCACACTCTATACAACAGTGGTATCCAAAGACCCTGTTTTCACACTCTATACAACGGTGGTATCCATAGCCCCTGTTTTCATACTCTATACAACAGTAGTATCGAAAGGCCCTGTTTTCTCACTCTATACAACAGTGGTATCCAAAGGCCCTGTTTCCAAACTCTATACAACAGTGGTATCCAAACGCCTTGTTTTAACACTCTATACAATAGTGGCATCCAAAGGCCCTGTTTTCACGCTCTATACAACAGTGGTATCCAAAGGCTCTGTTTTCACACTCAATACAACAGTGGTATCCAAAGGCCCTGTTTTCACACTCCATACAACAGTGGTATCCAAACGCCCTGTTTTCACACTCTATACAGCAGTGGGATCCAAAGGGCAACGGTTTCGCGATGAAGACGTCTATTTCCGTGTTGTATGGCGCAGCTAAAGATCAGGTTTTTCCCAGAGTTACAAGTTCTTTGTTCGAATTCATTTCCGGAAATCCAAAATAAAACGATAAGTTTTCCTTTATTTATTTCCCCTTCAATACGGCTGGGCCTTACATGAGTGTTTCTAAGCGTTGTTATACCTGAGCTTCTTTTTCGTATTTTTTTATAAATATCCAACTTTTAACGTTCATAGTAGTTAAAAAAATGCTGAGCCTGTGTTTCAGTGATTTGAATCGAATAAGTTTGTTTGATTGTCGAAAAGTCATGACTGTATGCGATAGGAAAAAATCAACAGGCCTATTGGCCCAAACTTGGTTGCCTTTTTATAGTATGAGGATTAGTTCTGAAGTAGAATGTCTTAGAAAGCTTCATGAACCATTCATATTTTTTTTAGAAGCTATTTATCGGTGATTTATGTAGAACTTGTCAAGCCGCGATTTCAACGTTTCGATTGTATTGGTGTTTACAACCTCCGCTGAAGGTTTGTTCTATTCTTCGACAACTCTATACTGGAAAAAAATGCGCGTGATGTCTAGTGAGGAACGTTTCCCAACGATTTCGAATCCAGAGTTCCTAGTCACTCCGTGCGTATCAAGAGTGAAAAGGCTCGCTCGGTCGACGTTTTTCTTATCCTTCATAATCTTCCACACTTCGATCATATTGCCTTTGACTCGGCGGGTCACTAGCCAATAAAGATTGAGTTCATGTACCCATGTCCTCGTTCGATATATTCAGGAGCGAAGGGATGAGTTTGGTAACTCTACGTTGAACCTTCTGTAATTTAATAACATATTTTTTCAAGGTGTGGAGACCAGAATTTAAAAAAAAACTCGAGATGCGGTCTAAAAAATGCATTGCATAACTTGCGCATACTGTGTTGTTTTTTTGTACGAGATAGTGCGGGATATCATACCTAGCATTTTGTTGCCTTTCTCGGCAGCATCGATACATTGTTGCTACCTTCAAGTCATTACTAATGATGACACCAAAATGTCTCTTCGGTGAAAGGAATAAGCTTCTTTCCGGACACTGATTATTCGTAGCTTGAGGTTATTAGGATCTATGGCATTACTCTGCATTTGTCTACATTAAATTTCATTTGCCCATTTTCTGATCAATCCACAGTTCTGTTCAAGTCTAGTTGGATCAGCTAACACTCCAGTTCAGTTTGCACTTTTCACCTATCCTCGTATTGTCTGCAAGCTTGCTAATGTTTCAGAGTACATTGCTATCGAGATATTTGATGAATATTGTAAAGAGTACTGAACCTTACACGGATGCTTGAGGCACCCTGCTTGTAACATTACCCCAATGGAGGAAGCTCCGTTACGTACAACTCGCTACCGTCTGTCAGTAAGTCAGCATCTTATCCTGTTTTAAGCTTGCCTCGCATACCGGTGTTGTGTAATTTACTGACTAGGCGCTTGTGGGGGACTTTATCGGAGGCCTTTTGAAAGTCAAGGTAAATGATATCGTTTGAAGATTTTATGTCATTGACTTCAATAATTTTTTTGAAAAGAAGTGCCAGATTCGTATGACAGGAACGGTGATGTCTGATGCCGTGCTGAGAGTCGACAATCAATTTGTTTGATTATAGAATTCTGTAATTTTATCCGTTATCAATCTTTCCAGAAATTCGCCTATCACTGAGGTGAGACTTATTGGACGGTAATTTCCGGCACACTTTTTGTCCCCTTTTTTTAAAATTGGGGTAACAATAGCGTCTTTTCTTGTGAAGGGGCAGGTTCCATTTGTGAGGAATTGGGTGAAAATATTTGACAAATGAACAGCGATTTTGTTTCTAGTCTTTTTTTAGAATTCTGGGATGAACTTGGTCTGGACCTGGAAATTTTGTGACATTCAATTCATCTATATATTCCGTAACTTTGGCAGGGAAAAGTTCACTGTGCTGAGGTCTTCAATTAGTCTTTCCGCTATGATATCCTATGAATTAGGAATATCCTGATTCTCTAACGTAAATACAGAACAAAAGTGTTCACAAAGAAGGGCACCCATTTTGGTGTCGTCCGTTTCTAGCTCACCAACATCGTTCTTGAGAGGACCAATTACAGATCTTGATTTTTTTTGTTCGAAGAATAACTTAAAAATTATTTAATTTTGATAATCTTTCTTCTTACTATCTGTGCCCTCTTTAGATCTCTTCTGCTGATGTTGTATTCATTTTTTGCTACGCCTTCATGTGGATGTTTCTGTTTGTGGGATCAACACACTTGTATTTCTTTCATTGTTCATATTCATCCTCATGTAATCGTCATCATTATTGGTATAGCTATTATTATTATTATCATTATTTGTATTATTGTAATATCATCGTTATTGTGCACAAACAGTCAAATTACTATATATAATATAAGTACAATTACTGGTAAAATTATTATTACCCTTACAATAATCAGTATTCATATTATTTTTGTTAACTTTATTATTATCATTATTATTAATAGTTCCGCTGTAGAAGGGCAAAATATATTAAAATGAATGAATACTGAAAATCGAAAGGTATCAATTTGTTACGTGTTATCAGTAAGTCTTACAAAGCAGTGCAAATCAGAAGGATTAGAGACAGTACGGATGGTGCAATTGACGAAGAACAGTGTGGCTTCAGGAATGGTATAGGGTGGGCCGATTCAACTTTTGCAGAGTCAAATCGTTGAGACGGATCTTGCAAAATAAAAGGTTGTGTTCTGGGCCTTCGTGGATCTGGAAAAGGCCTACGACTAGGTCGACAGGGAAGCGCTGTGGAGGGTGTTGCGTTTGTATGGAGTGCGATAAAATCTGTTGCAAGCGGTTCAGAGTTTCTATGTTGACAACAGAGCATGTGTCAGAGTGGGGAGCGAGGTGAGTGCTTGGTTCACAGTAAAAGTGGGACTGAGGAAAAGTTGCGTATTCTTTAGCTGGCTGTTCAATCTCCGCATGGACAAAGTGGTCAGGGAGGTGAGAACGAGTGTAATTAGGCGTGGCTTAGTGATGGGAGTGAATGAACAAAATTGGCAGTTGAGTCAGTGACTGTTTGCGGACGATACGGCACTGGTGGCGGATTTGGATGAGGAATTGTGTTGGCAAGTGTCGGAGTTTGATTGAGTGTGTGAGGGTAATAGTAAAGTAATGTGGTGTTAAAAAGATGTCAATGCGAGTAAAATGTTGTGTCTAAAAATTGTTGGAAGAAGTTCAGTGTTTTACGTACCTGGGCACTCATGTAGAGCGAATTCGTGGAAAGTGAGGTGAAGTCGCGAGTGAAGGAAAAGTGTAAAGTGTTGGGTGCACTAAAGAGTGTAAAGAGCAGTAGAACGTAGGGGATGTGGGCATAGAGGGGGTTGTATCTAGGGCTAGTTGTTCCAACTGTACTCTACGGAGCTGAGACATGGGTAACGAGAGCCGAAGAGAGAAGAAGGTTGAATGTTTTCTAAATGCAATGATTGAGGGCCAAGGCTTTAGTGATTCTGAGAGACAGGATCAATAACGACGTCGTTCGATTTAGAACGGAGATTCATAAGATGTTAAGGAAAGAATATATTCACGTGTTTATAGATGGTTCGACCACATGGTGAGGATGAGTGATGAAAGATTGGTGAAAATAGAGGTAGAATGAAGTATAGATGTCGTGAATTAGGCGATGGGAAGGATAGATATATGTGTGGAGGTAGCGAGAAAGCGTAAAATGGATTGACGAATGTGGAGAATGGTTGTGAATGGACGAGTTTTGTCGCTGCCCTAGTGAGCTTTTTCTCACTTGGCGTCTCGTTGAGAAACGGGATGGTCGTGGGTGGAGCGGTTACTTCAGCTCAGCATGGGTAAGCCCGTTTTATTGTTGGGCCCTACTGCTGACACTGATCTCGGGCCCCACTCCTTACCCTTTTAGCGTATAAGGGCTAAATTTGGTTGATGTGTCTGTATGAGAGCAATTTGAGATGCCCTTTGCCGTCGACCACCCCTTCCTATCGGTATCTGTGTTATTATTAATATTATTATGATTTTATTAAATAAAAAATATTATTATCGGTATTATTATTATCAAATATTTTTTCTTATCAACAGTATTCATATTACTAGTTTCATTGTCATTATTGTTGTTATTGTTAGCATTGTGCTTAATTTTTGATTGATTATGATTATCAATAACACATTTCCTCTGGAGTTGGCATTCCTAAATGTTGATG